>CM042011.1:17514782-17769782 GCA_023525715.1 Cichorium intybus
TAATTAATTAAAAGTGCAGGGACTAAAACTGTAATTATTCAATAGTTGAGTAAGTGACAGTGTGACAGTGGCCAGTAGTTGGCGAAATTAAGGAATGATTATCCTTAATTTCGAAATAGATAAATAAAGATAAATAGGAGTTTGAATTATAAGATAAAAGGTTTATCTTATTTAAATTCAAAACGTTTTATCTTTAAGGCTTATCAACTGGTCATCTGGAAACTATAAATAGGGGTCCCTGGTCACCACATTGATTTCGCCACTTTCATAAGATCTCTCTGGAATTTTCGATCCCCTCTCCTCCTAGCTTGGGTGTGACTTTCATTTAAGGCAGTATATTTTTGCTGCTCAGCTTCCAAGAAATTAAGGTTGGTTTTTCTATTTTGATCTTTAGATTTTTTATTGGCCTCTAGGGTTTTTTGTTATATGTTCAATTAGAAGAAAACATAGATCATTATAGGTTGCATGTGAACTTAAGTGTGAATGTTTGAACACACAAATGTCAAATGTCAACAAAGGTGGAAGCAAATTGTTGATTGTCTTGCCTGCTTCTGATGCATGTGTTTTTCTTTGATTTCATACTTCAATTCACATTATGTCTCATGCATATAAATAGGCAGCTTTTGGCTGAGAGCAAAATGTACCACACACAGTACCACACCACAACAATGTAGTTGAATATAAATTCCTAGTTACCCACCGTGGACGTAGGTCAGTTTTGGACCGAACCACGTTAAATTCTTGTGTTCTTAATTTGTGAGCTGAGTGTGTGAGTTTAGTGTTCGTATGCTAAGTGTCTCGATCCTAACAATCCAAAGACATTTCAAGAGGTCATGTAGTCTCGAGACGTAATTTTTTGGAAGGAAGCAATTGATGATGAAAAATTCCGGTTCCGACTTCCAAATGTATTTGGTTTCTGTTAATTTCTTAAATTTTATTTTGTGATACGCTATTTTGAAAAGCTATTATTTTGCAATCTGATTTTTATGATACGATTTGCTTGATATAAGCACCATATACAGATCCAATTAATGTTAGAAATTTTATTTTGAATTATGTTTGGGGCTGTTGGTTGAAAATTAGTTTCAGTTATGTATACATAAGGCTTGGTTCGTCCAGGAAACATTTAATTCTTAAGTAATACAGGGAGGGCTTACTTACATGTGAACTCCCTGATCGAAGACTTGATGTTTATTTATGTTTAATAACAGTACAAAATGTGATAAAGCTCAATGAAGGGATATTTGTAACACCAGAAGATGTGTGGTTGGACCAAAAGGGGACCTATATACAGCTATCAGAGATTGTGGATCAAAACATTGCATAAATATGGCACCTGGGAAAACCGGAAGAATATACAAAGATACTATACTTGGTAGCAGTGATGAAATTTCTAAGAGACTATGCTCTGGTTCATTTATACAGGAAAGTATCAAAATACTAGAAATAGATATAGATTTTTATTAAGCAAAAGAAATTTCACTTAGATGTGCTCGTATTTAAGTTGTGGAAAAGGAGAGAGTTGATCTTGAAGTGGCATGTGGATAATTTTTTTTTTTATTATGCACATCATTTGGAGTTTCGAGCCGTACAATCAAATGCTAAGGTAAATAGGTAATTATTGCATCTCTTTCATCTACTAGGTAATCCACCACCATGTCAAGAATATTGGCTGGGTGTTTTGTTTCACCAAGCAATAGATTTGAATACAATACGTACAGAGGGAAGGACGAACGTATGTGATATTGTAGAGATTTTCAGTATTGACAAGAAATATGGGATTTTTTAATTTTGATCAAACATACTTACCTCCCATCTTGTTATAATCTTCGTAGCTTCAATGTTTGATTTGTTATTGTTGAGTAATCTGGAAAATAGGGTCAAGGGCATTTCTGTCCATTTCTTGTTTGTGGTGACCGAGTCAAAAGGCCATGTCGGCCATGCTTAGAAAGAGTATTATGGGTAGCATGTTCCTTGTTTTATGGATAGTCTTTTTAGTATATATTAGGATGTTCACTTTCCTTGTTTTGTGAGTGGTTTTAATATACAAATTAGAAGCTTTAAAACCAACATTTGGTATCAGAGCGGTGATCGTTTGAAGGGCGGGTTTGAGAGTCGGCTTCAAGAAAAGGGGGTAGCCCTTGGCTGCGGGATGGTAAATGCAGCAGCAGGAACCGGGTTTTGTTTTAAGGGGTTGTGATGGTTTGATCACAGGTTGCAGTCTTGAAAGTAGTCTCCATCTTTGATCGATCCGTGTTCCAGGTTAAAGAGAGCTTAACCAGAAACGGTGAAGGGCAACGGAAAGAAATCAGAACAGATGGATTTTGATTTGGTTTGCTCACGGGTACAAGAAAACAGAAGAAGCAGGAGCTCGTTATTCTTGACTGGTGGAAGAGGACTCTCGATGGGAACGGGTTGGATCGAAAAAGGTTGGGGCTATAAAAAAAAACCGCGGAAAAGACGAGCGGAAGGAAATCAAAGCAGGTGGCTTTGAGTTCGGCTCGTGTTGCGGGAAATAGAAGACGGTAGAGGTGGTGGTGACCTTGTCTTCTGGAGCGGTGGAAGAAAGAAGTCATTGATCGGCTTGTTTGTGATAAGGGGAGACCGGCGTAGGTGCATGAAAACGAACGGAAAAGATTCGTCAAAGCAGGTGGCTTTGGATTTGGTTCGTGTTGCGGGTGAAGGAAAACGGTAGAAGCGGGTGGCTTTGTTTTCTTGGTCGGTGGAGATGCCTCTTTGAACAAGGGTGATCCGAAAAAGGTTGAGGTTATCGGAGTTGCAGGATAAACGGGCAACAAGAAACATCAAAGCAGGTGGCTTTGTTCAGTCCATTTCGGGTTTCTCTACTGGCGAAGAAAAGTAGATGAAAAGAAGGTGGGTGCTGGTATTTTTCCGGCAGCGGAGTCCGTCAGGTGGAGCGACGGAAGTGTTGCTGCTGAGTTTGTGATTGATCAACCCAAAATGGAGAGGCTAACCGGAGGGTCATGACAAGCGGACAGAATGACGTCAAGCGGGTGGCTTTGAGTCGGTTCATTTTGCGGGGTGATGGAAGAAAGGAAAGGTGGTCTTAACCTTGATTTCTCGATCGGTGGAAAAGCGCTCTCCGGGAAAAGAAAAAAAAAAGCATTGTGTGTATGGATGTTCAAATCCGGGATGACTTTGGACGTGACCGGGGAAAAGGTCGTGGGTCAGGAAAAGTCGGGATGGTAATGAACGGCTCCAACAGATACAACCAAAAATGTTACAAGTGAGGTGAATGCATCAACAAGTGCGGTGAATGCATCAATTTTCAGATTACCGGGGAGAATGTTGAGTAATCTGGAAAATAGGGTCAAGGGCATTTCTGTCCATTTCTTGTTTGTGGTGACCGAGTCAAAAGGCCATGTCGGCCATGCTTAGAAAGAGTATTATAGGGAGCATGTTCCTTGTTTTATGGATAGTCTTTTTAGTATATATATTAGGATGTTTACTTTCCTTGTTTTGTGAGTGGTTTTAATATACAGATTAGAAGCTTTAAAACAACAGTTATACGATCAAGTATCTTAGTACCATCTAAAACTAATCTGTGGAGATAACGTAGAGTACAACTTTCTTTTAATACCAACTAAAAGCACTTGATAACATCAAAATATTGAAAAGGCACAACAAACCATAGAAAAAGAACTGAAATTGCAGAGCATGACCAATTAAGATGATAAAACTTGAAATTAATAATAAAAAGTGACTTGATCATTAGAAGGCCTGAAACTTACAATTTCAGTTGTTTTCAATATTGTAATATCTATATTTGTAAAAATGGGGTTTTATGCTTTTTTACGTATACTTTTTAACTATTCTGTTTTCTTCAAAAAGATGAACGAAAACAAAACAAGCTACTATTTGGCATTTGCTATTTTGCATTAAATACGAACGAAACTAACCCTAAGTCGATACAATTAAGCATAATAATCTAAAAAAATTGTCAACTTTAGTATAAACTGGGATTGCAATAATTAAAAAACTATTCATTTTCTTTAAGAAAGGCGAACAGGAAAAAAAATCAAACTACTATTTGCTATTTTGCACTAAATACGAATGAAACTAACTTTAAATCAATACAACCAACCATAACAAATTAACAAAAAATTGTCAACTTTAATGGTGATATTCTCGCTATTGTAAAAAGCAAAATTAAAATAGGATTGTAAAAATTAAAAATAAAAACATATTTTTATTCATTTCCACATTATACCTTATATAATTGGGTCCTCCTATATGCAGAAATTCGTGCATAATAATTAATAACATCCCATCAATTTAACGTTATTAAATCATCCAAACCCATCTAAATTGAATTTAAGATTTAATATTTTCAGTTTACTCCCTTCAATTTAAATAAAAGTTTCAAATTATATCCCCATCTTTATCCCCATCTTTTTAACTTTTGTTGTAAATTCTATTATTCTAATATATATATATATATATATATATATATATATATATATATATATATATATATATATATATATATATATATATATATATATATATATATATATATATATATATATATATATATATATATATATATATATATATATATATATATATATATATATATAGGGAGAGGTTAAAATGAGATGTATTAAAAGGTTGAGAATGCGAGAATGAATCTGGACCAATGAAATCACAAGGGTATATTAGTAATTGTATAATTATATTAACAATTAACAATAATAAAATAATAAATGCTACCTACAATTTAGGGATTTGATTGGTAATTACCTTAAAAAAACGAAATCATATTTTATTAATAAATGATAATTTTTTTATCAATTTTATTTCAATTTTTTTCTTATATTCGATTGCATTCATTAATGAATAAAAAATTATTAATCATCCATGAATATAGTAGCGACGACAAAATTAAGTTTATAAATGAATATGCAGACTACTTTGATACATTTATACAATTATATTCATAAGTGATTAAATCATTTAAAATAAGAAAAAACTACAAAGAAAAATCAAATAACACAGTCATATACAAGATTATATTTAACGTATTTTAGAAGAAAAAAATGAAAATTTATACATGATTATCTTCAGCAATGATTAAATCATTTCATACAAATAAAAGTTACAAAATTCATCCCAATGTGGACACTTTTCTTGAATCAATCGCAGCCTCTTTTTCTTGTTGCTACCATCACACACAAAAACCAATAGTCGGTACCCGTAATCATTGTTATCTTGGATTCACACCTGCAAAATCAAGTTCAATGATTAGATATTATTATATTTGTTCTAATCATTTATACAGTGATAGCGTTAATCATAAATGATTATAACCTATAATAGAAAGTGGCTGTTACAGTGTTAATCATCAATGATTAACACTACGCATCATCGATGATTATTATTACAATAAAAATTAAGCAGAATAGTGTTAATCATTGATGATTAACACACATTGACTCATTATTTTCAAATATAAAAGCATTTTTAAGTGTTAATCATTGGTGATTATAACGGATAAAGATTGTGATTTTCACTATGCTTACTCAAAACAATCAAATTTCGAAACAATAAGGATCAGATGGAAGATATAAAACACACTTCTTTTGGATTAAGGCAATATATAACATCCGACTTCTCATTTTGCCAAATGTTTCTTCAAAGTCAGAAAATCCGTTCTTTGAAACATTTTATCGAACACATGGTATGCTTCACCAATTAAAGATTTTTTTACCAAACTTCTATACGATATACCATTAAAGGGGAAAAAAACTTCAAATAGACAATCAAAGTAGAACAAATTACAAAATCTAGGTTTTGAAAACTGAAAATTTGAATTTCGATAAATTACAATTTTGATTATAATCAATCTGCATAGTTTGTATCATTTTCATCGTTGAAAAAGGTTATAAAGCAAAAATAATTGAACAAATACAATTGACCGTCAATATCATATTATATGCTAAATAATAAAAAAAGCAAACAAAAAATTGTTGCACATTCACTCCTGACTTGCAATAGATTAATTTAAAAACAAAAAAATAGACATAATAAAAAGGAAGGACCAAACCTGTATCTTGCCGTGTGTTTCAATCCTAGTCTTGGTCAACCGCTTCTCCTTTATTCTTTTTGTCGATGATCCTGGATGTGTTTCCGCTATGAGTTTTGGACTCTTTTTTGCGTCTATCTGCATCCCACACATTTCTCTATTAAACCTGAATTAAAGGTCTAAGATTACAACGGTTCTCGAAAATGGGATTTTCAATGAAAACAAAATCGGAAATTGTGATCTGTTCTTCTGTAATAATTTTTCTTTCTAATCTCCCTCACAATTGTTTGTTCTTCTTTTTCACGATTACTAGAAAGTTGTCTTTACGATTCTTCAATGCTAGCGGCTCTGAATTTTAAGAAATCATACCCGCTATAACCCTTATATGCGATGACGGTCCAATGCGTTTGTGGGTGCGGCTAGGGTTTGTGAGTGAGAGCGATGGAGAATGGAGATACCTTTCACGGTGGTATGTCTACTATTTCTGGAGGAGTCACAACTGATGTGAAGCAACAATGGTGATGCCGGTCGACGTTTAGGGATTTGAGAGAGAGAACGAGAGTGAGAGATAGATTGGAGAGAGAAGAGCTAGGTTTTAGTAAATTGAAAATCAGTTTCCTGGATGTCAAAATTACTAGCTATAATTTAGGAATTTGAAAGTCAATTTCCTAATTTGATGGATATCAATATTACCTATATACCCTTCTTGTATTTAAAAATATTATTAATCAACTTAATTGATTTAAATTATCATAAATAACAGATTAATATAAGCCATAGATTTTATTATTTGGAAGGTCCAGATTCTTTCTCATTTTCTCAACCTTTTCACCCTTCTCATTTTATCTTACCTCTATATATATATATATATATATATATATATATATATATATATATATATATATATATATATATATATATATATATATATATATATATATATATATATATATATATATATATATATATATATATATATATATATATATATATATATATATATATATATATATATATATATATATAGGGGTGGGTTCAACATAAAACCAAAATTAGACATAGAACCATAGAACCACTATGTTCAGTACCGAACATACATATGTTCAGAGCTGAACATACATATATGTTCATTAGTGAACATATATTATATATGTTCACTAATGAACATATACGTATGTTCAGCTCTGAACATATGTATGTTCGATACTGAACATATGCATGTTCACTACTGAACATAGTGGTTCTATGGTTCTATGGATAAAAAGTGGTTCTATGTTGATCCTGCCCCTATATATATATATATATATATATATATATATATATATATATATATATATATATATATATATATATATATATATATATATATATATATATATATATATATATATATATATATATATATATATATATATATATATATATATATATATATATATATATATATATATATATATATATATATATATATATATATATATATATATATATATATCAGTTTTATATTTTTTTATTTAGTTCTCGTTTGATCTGACCCGTACCATAAACTAATCCATACCATAAAATATAAGATTGTCTTGATACAAACATAATTGAACAGAAAAGGACTTTTTTCGAGAACAACTTATTCTAGGTTTACAAGTTCAAAGTTCACATTTCCCTCCCAATGACAGTTGAAATGACATTAATATCATGATTACAAGTTTATTGGCACCCTACGGCATTTGATTGGCCTATGAAATGACATGTGCCGTCACTTCTTCCTCTTCTTTTTTTTATCAATTTCATTTTAAATTTTATTAAATTTAAATGTATAAAACATACTTCCATTAATAACAAATAATTCACCCGATTTTATATATATATATATATATATATATATATATATATATATATATATATATATATATATATATATATATATATATATATATATATATATATATATATATATATAGGGTTAGGTTCAATAGAGAACCAAAATTAAACAAGAAACAAATGAACCAATCCTACGGCCAGAATGCAAAATATCGACGGCCAGCGATAAGGATGTAAAATTCTTAATTGGACGCGCATGTAGCGGATTATAACAAAAAACCCACTTCGTTTCTTATGTTTTTTTTAATTTTTAAGTTTATTCTTTTTTCGAAAAAAAAAACTAATTATACCAAAATTCATAATTTTTCATCCTCTATAAATAGAGATCCATATTGATATATACAAATTTTTTTTTTTACTTCAAGTTCGTTCAGATTCACCTTGTGAACCTGAACTGAACTGCATTGTTTTAAATATATTTATTCACATCTAAATGACAAATCTATCCAATTTTTTCAATAATTCATTACCAATCATATGTGAATTTTAAGTAAATCATTTATGAATCTCAGTTAATTCAATTGTATATGATATTAAAACATTGAAATAGTAAAAACATAAGTGATTTTTCTTGAAATCACATCTGAATTTAAAAATATTTACATAAGTTGTTATTAAATGATTAACAATTATTGAAAAAATAAATTTATTGATCATTTACATATGAAATATCTTCCATACAAATTTAATACAATTTATATTCACATTGCGAATTTTAATTGCTTCTTGTTTTATACATGTTAATTCACATATAAATGATAATTGTACCTGACTTTTTCAACATTTTGTTATCATCCATATATGAATTTTAAGAAAATTAATTTGTGAATCTAAATTAGTTCATTTGTGTATGATCAAAAGGTTAAAAATAGTGTGCATTTAGTTTTAGATATATTAATTCACATATAAATGATAATAGTACCTTATTTTCAGCAGTTTTGTGTTCATTCGTGTATAAGTTTAAGTAAATTAATTTGTGAATCTTAATTAATTCAATTGTATATTACAAAATATTGAAATTGTAAAGAATATAAACGAATTTACTTAAATTCAATATGAAAATTTAGTGAGATTCACGTCTGATGTAACACTCCAATTTTTCACACAAATTTTTTTTTTTTTACAAACTTTATTGCAACGTTTGAAAACAAACCATGTATTTACATTACAAACGGGGTATCACGAATTTGTTTCACAACCACGGTTCAAACCTGTTTATTATACATTATTATACATCAGAAGCTACGGTCCCACCCGACTCTTTCAACGTCCTTCCTGTTACCTGAGTACATAGCATTTTAAAAGAAAATACGTGAGACATAATGTCTCGTGAGCGATATGGGTTTAGACTCAAAATATCTTTGCCAATAATTTCATTATTTATTAGATGTTCAATATTCTTTTCCTGTGAGCGCACCCACAGGTATTCCTTATTTCTTATCAATGGTACATTCCTACGACCGCACCCGTAGGTTTTATACGAGACGCACTCGTATAGCTACTTCCCCAATAGAATGAAACGAATTCATCTATCAAGGTAAGACAACTACTTCACGACGGGAGGTACCATCCCAGTAGTGTCTTATTGCCACCCCTACCGCAGCAGGCCGTGGTCTTTATCCGGATACTAAAGCAACTTATCATCATGAGCCAATTACATTGTTAGCCACTGTATTTCCGGTTCCATTTCTTTCACATTATAATTATACTTTCCATAATATACCCTTAAAGTCATAAACCAATTTGACTCCAAAATACTTTAAATAAAATTTATTTAGCTATGTACTCGAAAATCCACATAACACTCACCTCGGTCACCTAGGAGTTAGTTATCTTCTTGGACTCCTTTCTTTTTATCTTGAGCAATCTTGTTTGAACCACCACCTATTATATACAAATTATACACTTATACTCAATTCATATATATAATAACCAACTTCTCAGCACAAGAGTGCCATACCATGCAACTACAGTTCATAATTAGACTAAAACTCTCATTATAATAACTTTATTGAATTTATAAATTTTCCCGAAATACGCGTATTTTACTACAGTACCCTCGGGAGGTCGTATTTTGGTTCCGACAATTTTCTACCAAGTTTTGGACCGTAAGGGACTTATGTTTAAAATTTGAGGTCAAACGGACAAGTCTAACCCCAATTTCCAAAAATCAAAACTCAAAACCCTCTTCAGTATATTACACGGTCGTGTAATCTGAATCTGAAAGTTTATTTAAATTCACAGAAGTTGTTATTGAATGATCAATAATTGTTGAAAAAAAAATGATTTCAATGATCATTCACATGTGAATAATCTTCTATAAAACTTGTTATAATTCAGATTCACATTGATTAAGTGTTGTGAATCTGAACAAGATTTTTGAATATTTTTTTGTTTGTATTTACTATATCGATATGGATGTCTATTGAAAGAGGATAAAAAATTAAGAATTTTGATATATTCGATTTTTTTTCGATAAAAAAATAAGCTCTAAAAATAAAAAATAAATGAAAAACGAAGTGGGTTTTTTGGAATTATCCGCTACATGCGCGTTCAATTAATAAATTTACAACCTTATCTTTGACTGTCGATCATTGGAATTCCGACGCTCACGATTGGTTCCTTAGTTCCTTGTTTTATTTTGGTTCTCTATTGAACTTTTATATATATATATATATATATATATATATATATATATATATATATATATATATATATATATATATATATATATATATATATATATATATATATATATATATATATATATATATATATATATATATATATATATATATATATATATATATATATATATATATATATATATATATATATATATATATATATATATATAATCAGGATCGGATGAAGACTATTCTTAAAGTAAGGATTTGCGAGGACATCTTAAAAAAATTGAAAAAAAATATAAAAAATAAAATGGATCATAGTACTATATCGGAGAAAAAAATATTCAAAAAAAAAAAATTTCGATCATTATTTTTTTATAATGAAATAATGATCCAAAATAAAAACAGAAAAATTGCATCATTACGTTTTGCAATGATGCAAATTTTTTTGATAATGATATAGTACTATTCTCGATTTTATTATTTGTATTTTTTTTATATTTTTTTCAATTTTTTTAAGGTTTTCTCGCAAGTCCTTACCGAAAAAACAGTCCTCACCTGAACCGGAGCCTATATATATATATATATATATATATATATATATATATATATATATATATATATATATATATATATATATATATATATATATATATATATATATATATATATATATATATAATCTGAATTAAATAAAAATTATATGCTACATATTTTTTTACTGCTCCAATGCTCCAGCGTCACCAGCTTATTAACGTTTTAGCAACGAGATTTATTCATATATGATTGTCAACTACCTCATCACCTTAATCACCACTAGCACCACCACCGCCGCCATCACCACTGTCGTCGCTACTACCATCTTTAACACCTCCGCGGCCGTTGCCACTACTTCCGCCGCTACCCAATGGCGGACCCAGAAAAAATGGACACGGAGAGCACTGAGGACAGGAGCACCTCTTTTTAGACGAGGGACACACACACACACACACACATATATATATATATATATATATATATATATATATATATATATATATATATATATATATATATATATATATATATATATATATATATATATATATATATATATATATATATATATATATATATATATATATATATATATATATATATATATATATATATATATATATATAAATTACTCTACGGGATAAAATTTCAGGGGGGCACGGGCACACTCGGGCACCCCCTAGGTCCGCCCCTGCCGCCACCGCCGCCACCACCTCCGACTCTGCCACCTTTACCACCACTACCACCCCTACCTTCAGCACCTCATCCTTCTGCACGAACCGTCACCGCCGCTTATACCATCTCCACCACTTCTACTACTATCGCCACCAACATCAGCGCTGCTGCCACCTCCACGGCCACCTCTACCACTATTGGCACCAGTCATATTGTATTCAATATGACTTTTTTATAGTTTTTAAACACAATTTATTTTTTCGGTCTTGAATATTGTTTTTTCGGTTAAACCGGATCTTATTCGGTCAGATATCGGTTAATATTTTTACGCTAAAAAACGTCTAAATTGAGCCGAACAAATTGATAACCGATTAAGTCAAATTTTTTGTGGTTCGGTCTCTATTATCAGTTTTATAAAACTTTTTAGATAGTTTTATATTTATAGAGTTGAGAAAAGAAATATATGAACTTTTAAGGGGTAGAGAGAGATATTTATAGGAGTGGAGTAAAATTATAATTAATTTTTTTTATATATCTTAAAAGGTTAAACGGTTTCATGACCCCTCAATAAAACCCGCTCACTCCTATCTTGCACGAACCAGCGATCCCGCTTGATCTGTGATTTGCTCCGTCCACCCTTAATACATTATAAAAACAACTATAACTTATATATAAATTAACAATTATAACCTATATAAAACAGTTATAACTTATATACTTTTCTTATCAATAAAAGGGCTTTGTTAGTATTAGAAAAATGAAAACATGACCACTATATTAACATATAACAAAAATCAGCGTATAAAAAAAACGCCCAAAAATAACAGATGCAAGAAAAACCTTACGTTATGTGTTTCTAAAGTTTCCTATATATGTATATATAATATAATATTAGATTGACGTTTAATCAAGTAAAATGGCAGACATAAATTTCACCTCTAAGGTGGGTTAACTTTTTATTATCATCATCTAACCCTATACCTAGGGTGCCATTAACCCTATTATATTTTTATGGGTGATCTTAAAAAAAATCTCCTTAATATGTGTAGGTGAGTATGTTGTATGAGTTGACTCACATACACATGTCACATCATATAGAGTTTTTTTTATCAATATCCATTTTTATTAAAACTTCAGATTTGATATGCGGGTCCTCCTATAAGCACGAATTCGTGCAAAATAATTAATAACATCCCATCAATTTAACGTTATTAAATCATCCAATCCCATCTGAATTGAATTTAAGATTTAATTTTTTCAGTTTACTCTCTTCAATTTAAATAAAAGTTTGAAATTATATCCCCATCTTTTTAACTTTTGTTGTAAATTCTATTATTCTAATATATTCATATATTTCTTTGATATATATATATATATATATATATATATATATATATATATACACACACCATAAACTGATCCATACCATAAACTAATAGAATCGTAAATTAAATGGATGATTATCAATTTATAAAATTTAACTAAAATTTTCTAGGGGTGTGCGCGGTGCGGTATAGAACCAAAGTCGGATAATGTGGGTTACAAAAATTACGAACAGCAAACGGCACCACATAGTGGTGGTGACGGTGTCGGAGGTTCTTGCAGTGCAGTAGTGTTGGTGTTTACGGTTTAGACTTTTAGGGTTTACGCAGCAAGCACACACTGTTACGTGTCTTTTTTTCCTTTTCAAACGGGATGTTTTAAATAAATTAGTGGTTGTAACTTGTAGGTTTGAGACAAGTTTTTACTATGTGGTTGATTTATTTTAATATTTAATTGGTTAAATCGCAAAACAATTACCAGTCCCCGTTCACGTTTTTTCTTTTTCTTAATTACAGCTAAAAACACAACACCAATTCCCGATTTGTCACTCATAATTATATACGATTATAGGTTACAACATTGAAATATAATATGTCGACACCAGTGTGTACTCGCGCGATCCAGCAACTCGCGCGATCCAGCAACGTGTACATTGAAATATGATATGTCGACACCAGTGTCACCCATAATTATATACGATTATAGGTTACGATATTATAGCTAAAAACAGGACACCAATGTGTACTCCGCGATCCGACGACGTATATTAGCTTCCATTCGATAAATGATAATAGTTTATTATTTGTTTTATACATACATACATATATATATATATATATATATATATATATATATATATATATATATATATATATATATATATATATATATATATATATATATATATATATATATATATATATATATATATATATATATATATATATATATATAATAAACTAAAATATCGTTAAAATTTCAAATAAGAAGACTTATTTTTAATAATTATAAATTTAAAATCTGGCTAAATTTAAAATCATAATTTGCAATGAGAAAACTAGTTGCCGATAGTGATTGTTTGTGGCGGAGGAGGTGGTGGTGGTTGTGGCGATGATGGTTGGTGGTATGGGAGGTGGTAGACGTGGCGGTGGCGATGGCGGTGGAAGAGATAACAGTGGCAGTGGCAGTGGCAGTGGCAGTGGCAGTGGCAGTGGCAGTGGCAGTGGCAGTGGCAGTGGCAGTGGCAGTGGCAGTGGCAGTGGTAGTAGTGGTGTTTAGGTGGGGATGGATGAGGTGGTGGTGACGGTGGGTGGTGGTAGCAGTGGCTGTGGCATTGGTGGTGGTGGTGGAAGTGACATTAGTGGTAGTGACGGTTTGTGGAGGAGGTGGTGGTGGCGATGGCAGTAGGGTGGTAGTATTGGTGGTGTCGGAGGTGGTAGTGTCGTAGGCGGTGGCAATGGCGGTGGGAGTGGTAGCATTGGTGGTGTCGGAGGTGGTGGCGATGGCGGTGGGAGTGGTAGTAGTGTTGGTGTCGGAGGTGGCGTTGTCGGAGGTAGTGGCGGTGGCGAGGTGGTGGTGGTAGCGGAGTTGGTGGAGTTGGAGGCAGTGGTGGTAGATATAGATATGGCATTGGTGATGGCAACTAATATGTTGGACACTAGATTTGTCGTGACGACTAATATATTGGACACTAGATTTGTCATCGCTAACATGTATAATGTCATTCATTATCTAAGTGAACACGGTTAGACGATACACTTTTTGATATGACATGGTAAGGTAAGCAAGACATCAAAATTCATGTAATTATTGTTATTGTATACGTTTACGTTTGACATTATGTGAATGTCAATTTACAATACATATTATCTCTATTTGACATAATTACATATCACAACTGTCTAATGGTTGAGAACTATCTATAACGTTTGACTGAATTCTTATATTTCACCAAATGAAATGTTATAATTGTATTATGTCAAAATTTACTTTATCTAATACTTGATGGAAACAAATTATATATTACTATTTTTTATCAAGAGTCTAATTATGGGATAACTAAAAAGTGAAAATACATATAAAAATTAAATATAATAAAATTAAAATAAAATAAAGAAACAACTCAATTTACAAAAAATAATAAATGAAAATATAATACATGGTGGTGTACGTAACTAAAATCCAGAAAATAATATGATATTAATAAATTAGATTAAATAAACAAATCACATCAATCACACAAATTCCATTATTACCTAATCATAAATTAGTGCATATAAAAAATTTTAGTGAGGATAAAAATTACCGATGCAACAATAATTTAATATTCTAAATTACATCTCTGATATTATATATAAAGAGAAATTGTATTTATTCCTACTTTTTGTTCCTACTTGTATTCCTACGGGAACTGATTTTTCCACGGATGATTTTTATCAATCCACAGAAAACTTTACATATGGACACTTGTACCCCTGCTTTTAAATTAGAGATTGTAAGAGAAAGATATTCTTGGTGATTTGTTTTCCTTTTTTAATTCTTCATTCTTCGTCGTCGCAATCGTTCTTTTCCCTCTAAAGTCTTCTACGTGTCACTTTCAGCCTCACCTTCTTGCTATTCTTCAAACTGCTTCTGGAAAATGACGACTATGTATTTCTGTTTCATTTCCTAGGCTTAATGTTTTTGCATCATTTCTCTCACAGTCTCACTCCCTTTTTCTTCACGACATGTTATTGATTCCTTCATAAATTAAGCCTCTATTTCTCTATTTTCTCTTCATCTTCTTCAATCTCACCTCTTCATCACTTCTTCTCCGCCGTTGAACTTCAATCTTTCCGGTACTGCAAACATCAATCACAACACCATCACCCTCACTTAATATTTCAACAACTGTATCTCAAATCCACCATATTCAAACATTGGAAGAGTTTTCTACAGGCATCCGATTCGATTTCTTAAAACTTCATTCAATTCCACCGTCTCTTTCTACACCCGGTTCTCATTCACCATCATCCCTCCTTGCTTTTGAAAAATCCTCCACTATAGCTTGTTACAAAATGAAGAGCTTTTTGATTGAAAAAGCTTTTGAAAAAACTTATAAAAAGCTCCTATTGTGGATGCTCTTAGTCCTTTAGATGCTCCTTATTTAGCCCCTCGATTATAGCAACTACATAACAGTCCTTACCACCTCATGTTTTTTTTTATCTTTTTGCCCTCTCAACTTCTGTCATTTCTAGCTTCTCTCCACATTTTATAGTTTCTTTTCACAGTAGCCCTGAAACTTAAAAATAAAATAAATTATAAACTAATCTAGACAGCTTCATAGTTATCAAATAAGTTATTTCAAACAATTTGATAATTAATATTTTGAACTAATTACTAAACAATTGATAATATCAAACAAGCAAGTAATAGGGGGCAAATTACACAAAACACTAAGTTTTCACAAAAGCTTGATTTTGACATTGTATTATTATTTTTTTCAATTAAGACAATACACTACATGTTCCAATTTGTTTCAGTGTTGTCTATTTAACTGGTCAACGCGAATGCTAGCTGACGTGACAGTCTTTGATGACATGACACGTGACATGGTGGCATGAGACTTTTGGTGACACCACTTTTTAGGTGTCAGCGTTAGAAAAAATATAGTGACTTATTTGAAAAAAATAGTGTTAAAATTGAAATTTTGTGAAAACTTAAAGGGTGTTTGGGATTGCTTTTTGAATTTAAAAAAGTGATTTTTGACAAAAGTGCTTTTTGGTGGCAAAATGAGCATTTAAAAAAAGTAAATTGATTTGTTTTTTGGCAAAAATGATTATTGACTTATTTGAATGACAAAAAAATAGGGTTGAGTTTGTTAAATGAGAGGTATTATGATCTTTTTATATCAAGAAAGCCAAAAAGCTATTTGAAAAAGTCAGGCCTTACTTTTCAAAAACTCATTGTTAAAAAATAGTTTTGAAAAACACTTTTGAGTTTGTCAAACACTTAATTTGACTTATTAGTTTTCTGAAAAGACAATACGTTGATTTCAAACACAATCCCAAACTCCCCCTTAGTGTTTTTTGTGCAATTTGTCTTTACTATAATTTAAAAACCGTATACATGTTACACTAAATTGAAACCCTGGTGTGTTCATCTCTAAATATAAAAAGACTAATGTCAGTGTTCTGTGTGGCATGATTTATGCAAGTCTTTTTAACCACACACACACACACACACACAAAATACTTCGCATCCTTTAAGTTGGTATCCAAACCAATTATATTAAAGGGAACATAGTTTATTTGTCCATATCGAAAGCAAAGAGATTTTTCAAGGAAATATAACATAAATATAACTGCTACGAATAAGTTTTCAAGGAAAGAAAATACATCTTCAGTTAATATACAAGCAACATAAAGTCCTGCTCAAAATTTTCAAAATTTTCGGTTTCTCAGAAATCCTTAAGGCCAATCTGTAATCGGTTGCTTCGATTTTCATAGTCAAAGGCATTTTATTATTGCGACAACATACATTATGAATGCATTATTTGATTGTGTGAGGTGGGCTAATCTACAACTTAGCATTTCTATCTATTTTTTAATTTTTTGTAAGTTCCTGTAAGTCATTTTGGTTTCTTTGGTACCTTCAAAGAAAGTGAAGTAAATAAGTGTTGGTGGAAAGAGGATCCGGTTGCTGATTGAGTTCACGAGCCAGTCACTAAGCGTATACATGTAACACTAAATGGAAATCCTGATCTTGGTGGGAAGATAATGCAGTGCTTCTTGTTTTTAAATTCTATCAATGGTAAATTGCACAAAAAACACTAATTTTTCATAAAAAATCAATTTTAACACTGTGTTTTTTAGTTAAGTCACTATATTATATCTTATTTTTCAATGTTGATATCCAGATTGTAATGTCATAAAAAAGTACCACACCAACATGTCATATCAGCATCATGTCATCAAAGACTGAAACATCATCATGTCATCTCAACTGGTAACTGAGTTGATCGGTTAAATTGTCAACATTGAATGTAATTGGAAAATATAGTGTCAAAATCAAATTTTTGTGAAAAGTGAGTGTCTTAATTGAAAAAAAGAATAACACAATATCAAAATCGAATTTTTGTGAAACCTTAGGGTCTTTTGTTCAATTTGTCCTACTTAGTGTTGATGAATAAATAGTTTATCATTATAACAAACACAAACAAGTTGATACATAATATTAAGAATTAAATGTCGACATGTTGCAAATAATAAACAATATTGTTATTATTACCAAATTTCATCCAGAAATCATATAGACCATTTATGATCAAATATGATTTTAAGAAAGGTAGAAGTAGATTGTTTTATATCGAACGAATAGAAAAATATAACAGAATATTCAAACCAACCCAAAGATCACAGTCTTGACCTGTAACCATATTGAATAACTATTGTCATTAAAGGAATTTATGTGCTCCTAATGGTGTAAGTTTCAGTGTAAAACTCCATGATTTAATACATGTTATCATTTGCTTTAATAACTATATGTTAACTGATAAACTAAATTGAATACTCGAAAATAGGAAGAAATGAGAATTTGGAACCGTCTTCTTGCTAAATTCACATAAAGAAAGGAGAGAAGATGATATTTTATTGTTGGTGTGTGGAATATGGCTCCAGGAGGGTTGTATTTATAATCGCATAAACCCTAGGAACCTCCCAAAAAAGTGGAATCGATAACGGAAATCATCCTCTCATAGGCTGCCATGTGTCATGCTTTTTGACCTAGTGCTTAGCCACGAAGTCAAAACATTTAGAGGTTTCTAAAAGCTCCCTGGACCTTCTCCATGAAGTCATTACATGGTTAAATGTTGATCGGGTTGGTCCAACCCAATTCAATCCTAACCATGCTAAAAATAAAAGCTCATCAACTCCTAACAAAATGCAAACCGTTCCTAAATCGTGTAAGTTCACAAACCTCGCATCTTGCATCCACGACCCATGGCTAAGCATTTGTGTGAGCTTGGCTCATCCCTTGACCTACTAAAGCCTTTGAAGGCTAAGGAATATTAAATTCTTATAAACCAACTCCAAGATCTTCCCATACCTATACGAGACAAATGGAATTTATCAACTTCTAAATCAACCTTTCAAAATTCAAAAATAATCCCTCACCAAGTTGGTAAGTTTCTTGTAGGTCCTTTGATCTCACAATAACAAAGATATCAATCAAAAGAATAAGAACAAGGAGATTAAATCAACTTCAATGCACTCTTGTATTGATCAAGACTAGTACATAAGTTGTGTGATTGCCAAGAACAATAATTCTCTCTCTCTAGCTTAGCACAATTCTCTAGGCAATCGACATGACAAATGAAGTCATAAAAGGCTTAAATACTCTAGACCTAAAAATGACCTAATGACATAGCCCATGGACTAATCCACAAGCCCAAATTGGCGTGGACTACAAGGACCAAAACCGAACAACCTAGTGTTGTTCGGTCCACACCGATTTTCCAAATAAAACCCAAACTATAATGTTTTACAATTTTAGTCCCTTATAAATAAAAGATTAAACCAAACTAAAATTAATTCCCAAAAATCTCCCCCTTGGTTTAATGCTTTCATTTATCTTCAGTCTTCACTTGAAAATGGATGTCGGTTGAATACTGCAGAAAATTCTCAACAAGCTCCCCCTCAAATGTACAATCTCCTTCATAGCAGGAAAACCTTCCTCTTAGCAGGTAACTGGAGTGAATGTTGATGGAATTCAGCACATTGCAGCAACAACTTCGTCTTCGATGCAAGTCGTCTTCAGATATGGATTGGTAGGCACTTTAGGCCATAGAGCATGTGTAGAATCAGCACATCCAGTCTTTTGATTTGACTTTGACTTTGACTGGAGTCTGACTCTTCTTCTCTTCATTTGATCACTTAAGGTGTTAATGTAGTAACAAGTTGACTGAGGAGGAATTCAAGCAACTTCTCACATGGAATTCAGCTTCACCTTCTTCGGGAACAGACTTGTGTTGAGATTCTTGAACGCTTCATTTTACTGACGCTTCTCGATACGATCACTAATCAGCAAATCCTGTGGGTCACGGAGTTGGAAACTCTCACCATAGTTGTTCAAGGATTCATCCTTGGCTCAGAATGAGACTTCTCGCAGTATCTGTGTGAACCCAAGGGAACGTACTGTGATTGTTTGAGTATCGGTGAACTACTCGTGACCGTTTTGATTTAGGCCCTGCATATCCTTGATCAAAGATCTCAATGCAGTTGACAAGTCAACTTGGCTCTTGGTGAGACGTTCAATGGTATCCAAACTCTGCGGAGTGTACCATCCTAGTGCCAATTTTGAATCATGTAAGGTTGTTGGGGGTCTCACAACTATTGTGGTAAACAACAACGATCACTGACCCAGAGTTTCAATGTCTCATCAATGTGAGGTAAAATCACATTGAGTCACGAAAATTTTGTTTAGAAGAAGGTATGGGTTCAAGAGTGGTATGAGCGTGTAATATGTCTTGGTTACTAGACATACCCATCGGCTAGACTTTCGAATTGTCGTCAGTGTATGGTTTATTACACTGAATCATCCAACTCTTCATTTTAGAAGCTTTGAATGTAAGAAAGGTTGTTGATGCCTCACATCTACTACTGCTGTTGTAGCAGAGATCATTAGCATAGAATGTCGAAATATCATCATCACTTGGTTTAAAGTGATGAGTCGTCTATTCCTTGTATCAGAAATTGTAAAGATGGTTAAGAGTAGATTGGTGCGTGTGATAGACTACGGTATGTAGTCTAACCATCGGCACAGACTTTTTAACTCTCGACTTTGAGTGGTTTCTCTCAAAGTGTCTAGAAGTTGGTGTTACACAAGAAAAACTTTAGATTGGCTAAGAAGCGGTTGTCATTGCTTCACACTCATTGAGGTGTATCAATGAGGATCATAAACACTAAAAACATTAACTCAGCCGTGAGTGGTATAGACTTGGTGCGTCGTCGGTAGGTGATAGTTTTTAGATTTACAAAAATTTTAAGGAAAGATATGAAAATTATAAAAATAAAAAATAAAAAAATCTTTTTGTCTTTTTAAGTTTTGTAATTTTTGTTTGTTTTTCTTGATACCAATTGTAGCTATACCTAATTTTCTAAAAGGAAAGATATGAAATTTATAAAAAAAATATGAAAACATATTTTTGTATTTTTAAATTTTCTGATTTTTTGTTTTGTTTTCGAAAGGTCTCGAAAAAACCTTGGACTGGGTTAAATTGTTTGTTTTTCTTCTCCCCTAAATTTGTGCATGGGAAGAAGAGCGGAAAAAAACATGTACAAATTTACCTAAACAAAAATAAAGCAAAAATATTTATAGAACTGGTTTAATAATCAGTGAAACGTATCATTTTTAGCATCTCGACAAGCACATTGAATCGAGCTTTTGCAACAGGTTTTGTGAATAAGTCCGCCACATTATTATCAGTGTGGACTTTTTCCAAATGGATCAATTTACGCTCGAAGCAATCTTTGATAAAATGAATTTTGATATCAATGTGTTTGGTCTTAGAATGTTGGACAGGGTTTTTCAAAATTTGGATAGCAGGTTCATTGTTACAAAAGATAGGAGTGTCAAGAAAGTTCATACCCTAATCAAGGAGCTGATGCTGCATCCAAATGAATTGAGAACAACAGGCCGAGGAAGCAACATACTCAGCTTCAGCTGTAGACGTTGACACGGTCTGTTGCTTTCTGCATTGCCATGAAATCAGTCTGTCTCCTAGAAACTGACATCCAGCACTGGTGGACTTTCTATCAATTTCACACCCTCCGTAGTTGCTATCTGAAAAGGCGTAAAGATCAAATTCACGGTTCTTTGGATACCAGAGACCAAATTTTGGTCTCCCCTTAAGGTATCAAAAGATCCGTTTGACAGCATCTAGATGAGAAGGTTTAGGATTAGCCTGATAGCGAGCACACTGGCAGACTGCAAAAATGATATTCGGTCTGCTAGCAGTCAGGGACATCAGAGATCCAATCATCGAATGATAGTAAGTTTGATCAACTGATTGGTCGTCTGAGTCTGAAGATAGCAGCGGTTGCTCAGCCATTGGAGTGTTAGCTTCTTTCGCATCCTTAAAACCGAACTTTTCAAGAATATCCTCCATATACTTCGCTTGATGAAGCAGGATACCCGTTAAAATTTGCTTCACTTGCAACCCGAGAAACATCGTCATCTCTCCCAACGAACTCATCTCAAATCTTTTCTTCATCACCGTCTCAAACTCCTTGCACAAAACATCACTTGTTGAACCGAAGATGATGTCATCCACGTAGATCTGGGCAACAATTTGATCATCATTTTGGCGTTTGATGAACAGAGTCTGATCAATACTTCCACGAGTATAACCGTCCTGCAGCAAGTGTTCCGTCAAGGTAGCATAACAGGCACGAGGAGCTTGATGTAGACCATAAAGGGCTTTATCAAGCTTGTAGACATGATTCGGAAACTTGGAGTTGATAAAACTGGGAGGTTGATCAACATAAATCTCCTCTTTCACCTCACCGTACAAGAATGCTGTCTTGACGTCCATTTGGTAGACGGTAAAATTCATGTAAGAAGCATAGGCAAGGAAGATCCGAATCGCTTCAAGTCGCGCCACAGGAGCATATACTTTCGTGTAATCAAGTCCCTCAATCTGTCTAAAGCCGCGAACCACCAGGCGTGCCTTGTTTCGCACGATCACTCCCGAATCATCTTGCTTGTTGCGAAACACCCATCTTGTATCCAAAGCCTTTTTTCCTTCGGGTAGTTCAACCAATTGCCAGACATTCAACTTCTCAAACTGGTTCAACTCCTCATGCATTGCATCCACCCAACTAGGTTCGTTGAGTGCCATCTCTACGTTCTTCGGCTCAATTTGAGAAATGAAGCACGAATAGAGACACTCATTGACTTGACCACTTTGGCTTTTGGTTATGACACCATCATCCAGAGGGCCAATAATATTGTCGATTGGATGATCCCGTTGAATTCTTGAAGGGACTTCATATTGGAGCGAGGTAGTAGAGACTGGAAGATTGGTTATATTCTCATCCCTTTCTGTGCCTGAAGCACCTCTATCAGAATCTTTGAAGTCGTGAGAGGTACTTGCAATGTACTCGTCAAGAATCCTTTCTGGAAAGAGAGAACTCATGAGAGTAGAGTCAAACAGATCAGCAGGATCAGGTTGAATAACATCTTCAGGGGTAGATGACTGCTCAACAACTGGGGTATCGCCAACAAATTAGGATGAAAGATCAGGTGCATCCTCAGTAATGGAAGCAGACACAGGAGATGCGCCGTCATTTGGAATTTGATCTTGAATGATATCATTAGCATCTTCTCTGTTAGTACCACTAGGGCCTGGTTTGTCACCTGAAACAACATCAGAAAGCACATAAAAGGTTTTAACAGTTCAGCATAATCAAACAGCCTGTCAGGTCCAACACGGGCATCAGTTGGATTCTCTTCTAGCCAGCGAACATCAAATGATTCCACGATTTGCTTTTTCGCCTTGTTGTACACTCGATAAGCGGTTTTATTCGCATATCCAACAAAGTAACAGTCATCCGCCTTGGAGTTGAACTTCGGAGTAGCTTCAAGATGAAGAAGAGTGCAAGGGCAGCCAAAGGTGCGGAAATGTGAAACATTTGGTTTGCGACCATAAAGAATCTCGTAAGGTGTCTTCATTTGAGGTTTGTTGATGATGACCCGATTCTGAACATAGAAAGCTGTGTTGATGGCTTTAGCCCAGAAAATCACCGGCAGTTTAAAATCGCACAGCATGGTACGCGCAGCATCAATAAGTGTTCTGTTCCGTCACTCAGCAACACCGTTCTGTTGAGGAGTACGAGCAGCACTAAATTGACGTAAGATACCCTTATCTGC
The DNA here is from genome assembly GCA_023525715.1 of Cichorium intybus. Lineage (NCBI taxonomy): Eukaryota > Viridiplantae > Streptophyta > Magnoliopsida > Asterales > Asteraceae > Cichorium > Cichorium intybus. The sequence continues at coordinate 17,538,780 of CM042011.1, forward strand.
ACAAAACTTGTTAAGAACTACATTCTTGAATTCCGTTCCATTGTCGCATCTGATGGCCTTCAGTTTCTGATTCGTCTGATTTTCAATGAGCTTGATGAATCTAATGACCAGATCTGCAGTTTCACTTTTGTTCTTTAAGAAGAAAACCCATGTAAAACGTGAGTAGTCATCAATAATAACAAGACCATAAGAACTACGATTGAGGCTGAGAACATTAACCGAGCCAAATAGATCCATGTGAATCAGCTGAAGAATCGAATCAATGGAATTGATCTGCTTGGGCTTGTGTGACTTTCTGTGATGTTTTCCTTGAGCACAGGCAACACATTTTTCGAATTTAATGAAGTCCTTGATTGGAAGTCCTGCAACCATGTTGTTCTTTGCAAGGCGATTCAGATTCTTTACGTTGGCATGACCGAGACGTCTGTGCCGCAACATCGCACTTTGCTCTACAGCCCTGGAGAATAAGCAGGTAACATTTTCGGGAGTATTGTGATTCATGTCGATGATGTAAGCATAGCTTTTTCGCTCCGATCGAACAAGAATCCACTCCTCTAGAATGACAACGCCGGGCTTGAGAATGGGAGAATCAGACATTCCTTCTTCGTGAAGTGAGTTGAAAAACCTTTGTCACATATTTGATAAACGCTCAATAGACTGTGCTTGAGCCCAGGTACAAAATTCACATTCTCAAACTTCAACACACCATTCGACACTGTCCCTTTTTGCGTGATCATCCCTTTTTCACCTCCCCGTTGAATTTCTCAATGTCGTGAAGTTGGGACATGTCGCCTATCATGTGCCTAGAACAGCCACTATCAACATACCAAGGTCTGCTGATATTCCTCCGTAACTGCTCCTGCACAAGTCGCGGGATCAATTAGATTTAGGAACCCAGTCCATACGGAAACTGGGTTTACCTTCACTATCAACACATTTAACAGATTCAAAGCTCATGTCACGTTGATCAAGTATTGGTGAGACATTTGAAAATGTTTTAACACTGCCTTTGGGAACCCATCTCATATTTGGTTTAAAACGCTTATCTTTAGACCAAATGGGAACATTTGAGTTTAAAGAGGAATTAGAACTGCTAGAGGTTGATTCTTGAGAAGACTTGGGTCTTACAAAAGTTGGTAAGCCATAGTTACTTCTAGAAGCAGTTCTATTCCAGGAATTCATGTTATTTTGATTTCTCTTTCTAGAACGTGACCTTGAGGGTTTTCTCTTATAAGATTTCCCTTTTGGTACATTCTGCAAAAATGATTCATTTTGAGAAGCATACATGTGTCGGGGACAATTCCTGGCAATATGACCGGCAATTCCACAGTTAAAACAAGTCTGTCTTTTTAAAGGTATGTTGGAATTTTATCTAGGTCCAGATTTAAGCAAATTATTACCACACACACACATACAAGCAACAGATTTAACAGTTAAATTATTCTTCCTAGCAGTTTTTGAATCAACACCACACAAAGTTTTGGAAATAATAGGAGTCTTTGTCTTCAAATAGTTTTTAATAGAATTTAAAGCAGACGAGTCTTCAACTTCCTCAATCTTCGTTTTTAATTTATCTGCACATGAGATAGAAACATCAGTATTTTTCATTTCAGAACTCTCATCGGTGCCAGATGTACTTGGTTGAATGTAATTTGATAAAAAAAACAATCTTCAGATTCTTCAGTGTTTGGTGATGGAGTAAAATTATTATTGTAAGGAGTGGGAACAACATTATACCCTAGACCTTCGCCTTGTATGTTTGACCAGACGGTTTGTTTTTCAAGTATAGTTTCGACTACATCACTAGATACATATACCTTTTTAAAAGTTGATTCTTCCTTTAGAAATTTTATTTTTAATGCATTTAATTCAGCAGTCAAACTAGCAATATCTTCGTTGGCAAACCTAAGGAGACATCTAGTTGTGCTAAGTTCATCTTGCATTTGGTGATAGTTTGAGGTTTTGGCATCTAAGGCTTCTTGAAGGGGTTTTAATTTCTTTTTATGTTTATAGACAAGGCTTTCGGTATCTAAAACTTCTCTAACTAAATTTTCATTCATTTCACGATATCTAGCAATTATATCAATACAGGACTGAGAGGAGCAAGAAGTTTCACTAACCTCATCACCAGCAGGAGTGGTAGATACCATGAAGGCAAACTGCAAGGCCATCATCTCTCCTTTAGCAGCATCCACGTCCATCTCTCCTTCAATCTGAGCCAGGTGAGCTCTGCCTTCTCCATTCAGGTTCAGGTCTTGCAGTTGGTCTTCCCAGGTTAACTGCTGAGCCACCATCGCCCTTTCAGCATTCTGTGGATGAGCCCCATCACGATTTGTTCCAACCGGCACCATGGTTCTGTCTTGATTCTCCATTCTAGGCTTGGTGCACTCACGAGAAAAATGACCAAGCTCGTTGCAGTTGAAACACCTCAGATTTGCCTTGCTGAGACTCATCTTCCTATCACCAGTGTTGTTCACCCAGTTGTTTCTTCCAGTTCTTTGGGTAAATTTCTTGGCCCTGTGTACTGCCATAGCAATGTGCCAAGAAATTTCCATCTCCTCCAACTCATTTGGATTAATTTGATCTAAGTCTCCAGCAGTTATAGGGTGAAATAGTTCACCGGCCACCAAGGCATTGTAACAGTTTAAGAGACCAGCCATCAAACCAAGATTATCTTCAGTGCCTTGAGGAAGAGATTGAGCAACAGTTGGGGTCTTGTTAGAAGAAGCAGCAATAGGTGGAACAGGAGGTGCCACAGAAGATGAACTAGGTTGAAATTGAGTTGAAGCTTTAGAAGTGGCATGACTGGTGGCTTGGACAAAGAAAGCATTGTTGGTTGAAGTACTGATGTTAGCTGACTAGTACGAGCTAACATGATTCATTTCTCTCTGCTTGTCATCCATGTCACAAGATTTAATGATAGCCATAATCTCCGACAGTGAGAGTTTAGCTAATTCTTTAGTCTTCTTGATGACAGCCACATTCATGTCCCAGCTTCTAGGAAGTGAATTGAGAAGCTTCTTGTTGACATCAATCTTGGGAAATGAAATCCTAGCAGTGGTCAGTTCTGTGTGAAGGGTAATGAACCGTTGAAGTTGAGCTTCCAAAGATTCTCTAAGGACGTGATTAAACATGTTGAACCTTTGGCGACATATCTTATATACGCCGCTTCATGTCTTTATTTCCCTTATACACGTCAATCAATGCGTCCCACAAGGATTTTGCAGTTGTATATTCACGGAAACCCTGAGCAATTTCAGGAGAAAGTGCCATAGACAGGGTAGCAAGGGCTCTTTGAAATGGTCCCACCTTCTCAAAATCCAAGTCGGTGTAATCTTCAAACAGTTTGTCCACCAAAACTTCACCTCCCATCATGGTAACTCTAACTGGTGGACGAAGAAAACATTTCCACAGCTTCACGTCTTTCATTTTGATGTATTGTTTAAACCGATATTTCCATTCGGTAAAACCTTCAGCTTTAATCAAACGAGGAATACGGGTAACGGTACCCATAATCGAATCGAGGTCACTGTTGACGGTAGACATTGCGGGATCCATCGGTAAATTTTAAAGTTCGAAAAATTAAATTACAATCTTAATTTTGCAAAAAATTAAAAATCACAAGACTAAACAATCACAAATTAAGCACCGAACAGTCACCAAAACACCAAACAAGCACCACGCCACCACACCGATCAACTGTAAGTACCGAGTAATAAAAGTCAACCGAGCACAAAGAACTACACCGAGCAATCAGGAACTGAGCAATCCAAAGCAACCGAACAAACTGAGGCACCGAGCAACTGGGGAAAAACAAGGACCGAACAACCAGGAGACCTAATAATCAGGTTGACCGAGCAATACCAATGAACCGAGAAACAAATTTTGACGGAGCAACAGGTCAACTGGGGCGAGACCGATCAACAAAGCGAACCAAACCACCGAGTAACTTTAAACGGACCGAACAACAATCAGGAACCCTAGAAAATTATTGCTGCCACCGAACAACCCATTAAAACCCTAAAACTTTTGTGCGCCGTCGAACAACTCCAAGGATGCCAACCGAGTAACCCCAAATCACGAAAAAACAGCCTCCGTAATGCAATTTTGGATCAAAAACAATTTTTTAAAGGACTTTTGCATAAAGATTATCGATGAACACCAAGAACAAAACCTTAAAAACTCGAAAAACAGTCCAAAAACTCACAAAAACGGATCAAACTCTCCAAATCTCCAAGAACAAAAGATAAATGATATAAAAAACAAGCTCTGATACCAATTGTAGGTCCTTTGATCTCACAATAACAAAGATATCAATCAAAAGAATAAGAACAAGGAGATTAAATCAACTTCAATGCACTCTTGTATTGATCAAGACTAGTACATAAGTTGTGTGATTGCCAAGAACAATAATTCTCTCTCTCTCTAGCTTAGCACAATTCTCTAGGCAATCGACATGACAAATGATGTCATAAAAGGCTTAAATACTCTAGACCTAAAAATGACCTAATGACATAGCCCATGGACTAATCCACAAGCCCAAATTGGCGTTGACTACAAGGACCAAAACCGAACAACCTAGTGTTGTTCGGTCCACACCGATTTTCCAAATAAAACCCAAACTATAATGTTTTACAATTTTAGTCCCTTATAAATAAAAGATTAAACCAAACTAAAATTAATTCCCAACATTTCTTTTCACTTAGACAAATGACATCACTTCGATGGTATAAAGAATAAACTCGATTTAAAGTGGCTAAACAAGAAGAGATCGATTCAACAGCTTCCTATAGATTTAAGCCAAGAACATTATGACCTCTCTGGTTTATCCCACACATCACCTTCCATCTTTGTATTCTCATTGGGTGTGAATATGAGATTGCACTATAAACCCTTTTTATAAGTCTCTAGAAGATAAACGACTAATTTTGATTTGAGGCGACACCACCTTTAGATAATATAGGCAAAGTTTTATAACATCTTCAACACATAGATGTCTCCACGACTTCATCAACAGTCTTAACTCAATCCTCGTTCTTGGCAACGACATACAATCTTACCTTACATGGATTTACATCATTGATAGTACCTTATATCATTAACTGACAATGAGTACAAAACACTTGTTCCTTATTTACACATTTGTAAGATTTATCCTAACTATATATATATATATATATATATATATATATATATATATATATATATATATATATATATATATATATATATATATATATATATATATATATATATATATATATATATATATGTTCAAATGTAAACAACAAGTATTGTGTGATTGTAGGACCAATTATGAATCAATCAATATTTAGGGGTAAATTAGTCAATTATATAATATAATTATAATTTTATATTAATTAATTAATTGAATTACCCAAATTAAACTGCTACAGTTAAGGAATGAAACCTAGAAATTCCTATTAACACGTCATTGTGGTTCACCGGATACTAAACTCCGCCTCTCTCTCGAACCTCCGAATTGCCGTCTTCTTCAGCCGATAGCACCACCGCCGACGGTCAGCAGCTTTGCTGCCTACGGTGGCCTTGACCGATCGCCGACAGCAGCAATTTCGCTACTGTCCATCTGTTTCTGCTCGTCTGTCTCTCTATCGCGTATCCCTCTCCCACTCGATGTATTTTCTCTCTCGCTGTTGGTACTGGAACGCGATCTCAAACACGCACACACACAAAACCGATCTCCGACGGTATCGGCGAAAGCCGACCTTAATGGTTTTTTGCACTAATTTACCAATTGCGGTTCCTTCAAAAAGGTACAGTGGAACTCTTATGGTGGATGATGATTCATATTAATTCTCCGAAAATGGTTCATGTTAATTTTCCGAGAATGGTTCATGTTCATTCTCCGAGAATAGTTCATTTTTTTAGCAGTGTAATTTTTTTTATCGGAAGCCAATGTCTTTGAGAATAGCTCATGTTCATTCTCCAACAATGGTTCACACTTCACATTAACCTAATTTCTTTTATTTTTTTTACATATTCTCTGTACATATTCTATATATTCTGCACAACCAATTCTCAAAGAATATGAATTTTATAGATGCTCTATATATTAATATTTTATGAAAACCATATCAAAATAATCGTTCATTTCTTTCCGAACAAAACTATTGCAGGAGTTCTACGGTTTTTTAGTATATCTTAAACGACTTAACATAGAATTCCTTACAAATAGAAATAGTTTTCTTTAATTTGATTGTTAGATCTACAATCGATAAAATACAATTTGAATCGATCCGTTTTCATTGTAATTAAACTCGAGTATCCATTTCCAACAATAATATTTATTTTGTCTTAATTTAAGTTATCATTTCACTTATACTCTAACAATTACAACTATTGATCGCAATCATAATACAAACCATATTCTATGAGAATGAGCAAGTTATGTAAATAAATTATAATATTGATCGCACATAATCGTGTCCGTGATCTTAGTTTTTTTTTTGTTTTAAAGATAATTCATTCATTAATTATAGGTTTATCAAATTTACTTCTATACTCTTGAACGACAATTTTTAAAGAAACGATTTTATTTTTTATACATAATTACATAAATATCACCTTGATCTCAGACATTCATTTTTGCAATCTAACGGTCTAAGAATGGTTTTACAATCACACAATAACTAGGATTTTTATTTTATATATATATATATATATATATATATATATATATATATATATATATATATATATATATATATATATATATATATATATATATATATATATATATATATATATATATATATATAAGTTCAAATAAAACCATGTAAATTTTGTGAGACCGAAAGAGTCAATCCTAGCCACTCATTAAAGATCAAAAAATAAAAAAAATAAAATAGGCTAAAATAATGAGAATTTTCAAAAAAAAAAAAAATTCTACTTATTTTCGCTACTTATTCTATCTAAAAAAAATTTTAAAAAATTTAAAAAAATCGAAAAAAACCTGGAAAAATCAAAAAAATATTCTAGTAGAATGTTGCTGGATGTTGCATATTCTAATAGAATATTACACAAACTAGTGTAATATTCTACTAGAATATGAAAAAACGCTAATTTTTTATATTTTTATTTTATTTTTTTTTTAATTTTTAAATTTTTTTGAATAAAAAAATGATGAAAATAATAAATAAATACATTTTTTTCAATTTTTTGCATTTTTAAATTTTTTTTTTATTTTACACCAAAATGAGTGGCTAGAAATGTGTCTCCCGGTCTCACGAAATATAATGGTCTAATATGAACTTAACCCTATATATATATATATATATATATATATATATATATATATATATATATATATATATATATATATATATATATATATATATATATATATATATATATATATATATATATATATATATATATATATATATATATATATATATATATATATATATATATATATATATATATATATATATATATATATATATATATATATATATATAGGGAGAGGTTAAAATGAGAAGGATTAAAAGGTTGAGAATGTGAGAATGATTCTGGACCAATCATTTTATAGGGATATTATAGTAATTTAACAATATGTCTAATTAATTAAAAATCCTAAATAATTATGTTTTCCTATAATCATGGGATTAATTTATTCAGTTTCCATGATTATAGATATTACGATTGCTGTTACCTAAAATAAAGAAAATAATTAATTTTTTGTTATTTTATTAATATAAGATTAAAAAAATATTTTTATCAATTCTTTTGTTATAATACGAAATTTTAATAGTTTGATATTCTTTTTCACGATTTCAATCATGAATGAATAGAAAAAAATATTTTTATAATTTTAGTGATTTAATTTTTAACAGTATTTTTATAGAGATTATACAAAATTTTGTTGTAATCATTAATGAATAAAATATACTTAAAAATGAACTTTTTGAGAATTTTTAAAATTTATATTTGATATGATTGTGTTAATCATGAATGATTACAAGTAACAATAAATACTAAAATGAATAAAGTAAAAAAAATAAAAATTTAATACAATTGTAATCATAACGCAAAGATAAAAAGGAAACAATACATTTGTAATCATTTCCAATCATAATTAATAAAAGACAATGTAAAAGAAACGATAAATTTCTAATCATTAATGAATAAAAGACATTGTAAAAAAAAACTAGTTTAGCTGTAATCACAAATGAATAAAATAAATATAAAAAATCTGATTCATTAGTAATCATTATGTAGCAGTCCCGATGATTATTCTTGCTTTGATTTTTCTTGTTGCTGCTATCACACCCAAAAGAAAGAGGGCACTCGTGATCATTATTATTATGTGATTCACACCTACAAAATCAAGTTCAAGGACATTAAAAATAAAAAACAACTCATAAATTATAATGTTATCTATTTGCATATGCACTGATTATTATGTCAACACTTTTCTTGAATCAATTGTAGACCTCTTTCTTCACTTTAAATCAGATCGCAACCACAAATACAAGATTAGATAACACCAAACACAAACAAATAGGTTATTCATTAATGATCAGTTGTAATATAATCATTCATGATTATCGTGTGCTAATCATCAGTGATTAACAACATTAATCATCGATGATTATTATTACACTAAAAAAATTATACACTAAAAAATTAGACATGTTTGTTATAGTGTTAATCATTAATTATTAATATATGTTAACTCTATGTTTTCAAACATAAATCATTTTTTTGGTTAATCGTTGATGATTAACAATAGAGTTTATATGCTCATTTTTAATGATTAATATAAAGTGATTGTCACGATGTTAATCATCAACGATTAACACTGTAAATTATTAACATATAATTTTAAGTATAACATGGCATTGCATGATATGACTACCATAATGGTTTAATCATGTGTATATGTTAGACGATTCACTCTTGATATAACATATTAATTTTTAAACTAAATTAACAACAACAAAAATAATTTGATGAAAATTATAATTTATATATTTGGTTATTAACAATCATATCACAGAGAAAATAAGAAAAAGAATAACATGTATATGATTCACAACTTGGGCCAATCAGTCGTGTTGTACACCATGACCCACAACATGGTTTATCAATCCCAAACTAACTCTACACATTTAATGGTAAAAAAATATTATGAATCATGAATCTATCTAGTCAATATATATCAAACGACGTGATTTAATAAAATATAGACGGAAAGAGAATTGATAATAAAAAACAATCCCTAAATATCATAAAAATAATAAACTGTTTGTATGACGTAAATCCTAAAATGATAGGAAGAAATAAAGAGAGAAAATACTTACATTTATTGAAACTTTCTTGGTCACATTGCATCAATCAGATTAATTAGAAAGTACTCATCGGCAGCCATAGAATTGATTATGATATACTTGTAAATGCATTTGGCCCAGCATGATTTGATCTCGAAACAAATTGGTTGAGCAATCGTGGAAAAAAAAAAGAACAACCAGACACATATGAGGGAAATTGAAGAAGAAGATGGGGGGTTCTGTGTCGCAGAAGAGTGGCCGATGGCCTAAATATTTTTAGGGTTTCTGATCAAATGAGGAAGACGTATATACATAGTTTAAAGGGTAAATTGCATAAAAGTCACTAACTTTTCCAATTTTCTCGATTTTGACACTGTATTTTTAATTTTTGCAATTAAGTCATTATGTTTTCACAAAATTGCAATTAAGTCATTATGTTTTCCAAAAAGTTGCGAAAATGACCATATGACAGGATGACAACAGGTTACCAGGTCATATGGTCAAATTTGCAATTTTTCAGAAAACATAATGACTTAATAGCAAAAATAAAACATAGTGTCAAAATCGAAAAATCTGGAAAAGTTAGCGAATTTTATGCAATTTACCCTATGCAATTTATATAACTTAAATCACTTTACATGCCCTATACGTGTCCAAAAAATAAATTTGTTGTTACCTTGTTTTTCCATGTAAAGTAATCAAATTTATTGTCCTAAAAATGGAATTTCAAAAAGATTTAGGATAAATGCATACGAATAACAACTAACTTACGATCCCTCAGTGTGAATATCCTATTGGGTAATTGGTTATGTAAACAATGTCTTTATATGATGGGTTATAAAAATCTATATTGATGTTCGTTCATTGATTTATATAAATGTACAAAAATAAAATAGAATTTTACAATAATACAAAAGCAAAACTTGGTTATTATTTAATAAAATTCTTTTAATATGTTCATGTGAATCTTCAGCAACAATATTGTTCGTGGAATTGCCATGTTATTGTTCCAAAACAGAATACAATTATAAATTACCTAATACAACAAATTTAATTTTTTGGACACGTATTAGGCATGTAACGTGATTAAGTTATATAAATTGCATAAAATTCGCTAACTTTTCCAGATTTTTCGATTTTGACACTATGTTTTATTTTTGTTATTAAGTCATTATGTTTTCTGAAAGTTGCAAATTTGACCATATGACCTGGTAACCTGTTGCCATCCTGTCATATGGTCATTTTCGCAACTTTTTGAAAAACATAATGACTTAATTGCAATTTTCTGAAAACATAATGACTTAATTGCAAAAACTAAAAATACGGTGTTAAAATCGAGAAAATTAGAAAAGTTAGTGACTTTTATGCAATTTACCCTAGTTTAAAAGGAGAGAGAAAAAGAGATTATCAATTCCAATCAATACCATATTTAATATGCTATTTTTATGGAATACGAAAATTACAATACCCATTATACCCTTGATGTATTTTTTAAATTTACAAATTGGTTCAATTAGTTTTACAATTGACATATATTGCACATTGATCCTAACCTTAGATTTGACAATTTAAACGGCTATGATTTCTTCTCACATTCTCAACCTTTTAAACATTCTCATTTTATCCTACCTCTATATATATATATATATATATATATATATATATATATATATATATATATATATATATATATATATATATATATATATATATATATATATATATATATATATATATATATATATATATATATATATATATATATATATATATATATATATATATATATATATATATATATATATATATATATATATATATATATATATATATATATATATATATATATATATATATATATATATATATATATATATATATATATATATATATATATATATATATATATATATATATATATATATATATATATATATATATATATATATATATTGCATGTGGATAGACATTAGTACATATATTTGTAGGGCATAGAGGAATAACAAAGAAATAGTCTTGCATCCAATAATTTCATAGTCTTCTCTTTCTTCTTCTTCTTCCATAATGGATAAACGTCGGAGGAGGAGGACTGAATCCTCTATGAACCACGATTCTGAGTTTGAAGGTGAGTTTTCTAAATAACCAATCTCTTCTTTCTCAAAAATCATTTATAACTATTGACGATTCATTTAATGTCTTCGTGAAATTACAACTTTTTGTAATTGTGTGGGTTAAATTTTTGATTTTCTTAAAATGTGTTAAAAATATATTACAACTATATCTGGGGTTTCTTTATTGTTGGTAACATCATACAATAAGCAAATGCATCTAATGAAACCATAAACATTCGAAGAACTGATGATGATTGGTGATGAGATGAAGTAATTCGTGATAGGTTTGGGAGTCACAGCTCACAGCTGGTGGTCCTTTCAATGGAGAAATATGAATGTAAAATACTAGTGATTTGAATCTCGAACTATGATATGTTGTCTTCGTTAATAACCAACTTAAATGTTGAAATCGTAAGAAAAAACTATCATTAAATGTTTTGCAACTACAAGGATTTGCTTGATTGCCAAATATGGCAAACAAGCACATAATTGCAGCAGACGTTTACAGTTTACATATTCAAGTATGTTGTTTAAGAAAGTGGTCAAAATTTTTGCTCCAGTCATGAAAGTTTAGTGGTTGAGGTGTGTTATTAAAGAGCAATTGATTGTTGGTGATGGATTTTGGCATCACAGAAGAATTGAATTCTTGCAGAGGTTAGCAGTTGCAAATGGGAGTTTATTAACATGAGCGAACAAGAAGAAGATATCATTTACAGGATGCACAAACTTGTTGGTAACAGGTTCGTTTTTTTTTTCTTTCGTTATAAAGTAACTATAATAAATTTGATCGTTGATATCATGGTTGTTAAAAGCATCATTTCAATTTTGATTCTACAATTCTACGGTTTCTACCTTCAATTACAAACCTATATTTAACGATCCTATACCATCTCATATTATCACAAAAACTGGCTTCTATAGAATTTACCCACGAGAGTTTCCCGACATCCCATTTCCGTCAATATTGCTTCGGTTTGTAGTGTTAAAATTCAAAAGTCTAAAGTTCCCATTATTTTGATTTTGTGATATTGAAAGTCTTCAAAAGAATATTGGATTTCATTTCTATTTTTATTTTACCTTCGAACGTTGAAATAACTGACAAGTTAGATAAATATATTGTATTGATTTAAATCATTTAATAGTTATAGTTAAATTACGTGAGCATTGATTGTGATGTTTAACTAAGAGAAGTTTTTTATTTTATAAGTTATAATATTTGTTATTACTATCAATATAGAAATTGTAGTTATATTATTTGTACACTTATCATTTTTATTTTCTAATGCATTTATTTAATTTGTTATAAATTAACAGAAAAATGTCTCTAATTCGTATGCTGCATGCTGGTATACTTTAATATTAAAAACCTTTAAGTTTTTAAATTTATGATTTGAAGTTTAAATCTTCTTACGAGACTTCTGTATAATTAGATTTTAGTATAAATTAGCTCTTAATATTAATTCACATTGGTAGCATCTTTCAATCTTATTCTGATTTTACGGTCATAAAATCATATAATGAAAAATGCTTATAGTATAATCTCGATCTTAAGCAAATGATAGATAACATTTGAGTCACTAATTATTATTTTTTATTTGTTTTTTTTTATTTCTTTTTTGTTGCTATTATCAGTATTCTTATTATTGTACAAAATTCTAACAATTAAGCAATAATGTTCAAGTAATCAACTTTCAAAGTAGCATTGTTTGGGGAAGAACATTGTTCTTGTAGATTTAGGAAAAATATATTATGAAAATTTACTTGGCGAAATTGTTTGTATATATCCAAATGATTTGACAATTGCGATAAGTCAAAATAATTAAGGTTTGCCGGTACATGTTTCTAATCGAAAAGTATGACAACGTGTTTATAAGTCAAATGTGGTAGTGTTTAAACTCCATAAGGATATATCTGCGATAATTCTGTGGACATAGAAAATACACCATTTGTTGTTACAAAAATATTTAAAATCGAATTAAACTCTGAAAACGAAATAATAAGTTAAGTTGCACTCTATTTCTAATTCCAGCCTCATGAAATGGCAAGGTTTAGGTTTCCACTAGTGGAAAGGTAAAAGAATATTGAGCTTGCAGAATATCCGTTTCAATCATTGTTATTTGCTTTTATTATATATTTTGTAACGATTTGTAAAATTTCAAAAAATATGCCTCGTATTCATGCTAAAAAAAATAAGTATTCTTACAAAACATAGCCAAAATACACATCATGCGAATAGGTATACATTCTTATGGCCAGCATCGAGTACGATGTCACAAATATTCAAAATAGTGGCAAAGTTATAAATTAATATATTTCATGGACTATTTTTTAACTTATAAAAGGTTTAATGCCTAAAGTTAGAAAAGGCAAGAGAGACGATTTTTGCAAGTTTTGAACATCTTAACACTGTGATGCTTGGTTGATATCTAAATGATTTTAATGATTATGTTTGTATGGACTTTGGTCCGTAAGAACAAAATGTGTTTCTATTTTAAAATATAAGATATTTTTTAACTTCATAAAAGTTAAATTTGTTTAACTAATATCAAAGATCATATTCAATCCGTTATTTTTAAATTTGTTTGATTAATATTAAAGATCATATTTAATCCATTAATTTTGAAGACCATATGGGAATAGTAAAAAAATAGGCACTCAATAAAACTTTTTTTAACAGAATTTGTAATGGATTAGCGACAAAGTTTTATGAAGTATCAGTGATGAATTTTTATAAGGAGTTAACGACGGATAAGTCAAGACAAGTCTTTTTGGCAATGTCAATATTCTGTCACTTGTCCGTCACTAATGATTTCAGTGATGGATTACTGATGAATTTTCCGCCACTAATATATTTAAGATAACTTTTTTACAGGCCCCTAAATGATACGGTCCTCAGAGATGGCCGCCCTGTCAAAGATATTTTACTTATAAAAAGATATATCATCCTTACGTATCACATAAATAACGCGGGTTATATTGTAATTTTTTTGCCATGAGTGGCAGAACAAAAACAAAAGTATTTTCCCAACTAAGAAAAAAATTTTAACAAAAGAGACAAAATTATATTCCATCAAAAATGGTTTATACCATGTAAAATAAAGATGTTTTTTTTCTTCTAATTTTAATAAATGAGCGTATCCAAAATGGTTAATAACATAAAAACCACCGTAATTTGAATAAAATTCTGGTTTAACCACTATATTTTTTTGCTTCATAAAAACCACTCATACTTTCAAAAAAATTATATTGACCACTGTTCATTTTATTTTATAACTTTTAACGATTTTTTTTATCGAAAGGTTATGTGAAAAGTTTCATATTGACATTTTAAGCAAATATTGAAACTTCATTGCAGTGAAAATGATACATAATTTTGTCTACATATAATTTTAGTTTTCGTAACTACAACTCGTCGGCCACGTTGTGAATGCATAGAGTGTCCAAATGAATCCACTAAACTTTGAATGTGACGGGGGTAAGAAGTGTTCCGATTTGGCAACATACAATCATGACTTTAATTTGTTATAGTGGTTGCAATGTATATTTTTGAAAATATGAGTGGTTTTTATGAATTTTTTTGAAAGTATGAGTGATTTTTTTAGAACAAAAAAAAATATAGTGCTTAAACCGGATTTGGACCAAACATATTCAGGTGCCTTGTCCCAAAAACCGCCAAACATGCTTTTTGGTATCTACTTCTTACCTACCAACCAACTCGACCGTAAAGTTTGATTGGTCATCATTGTGCTTCTGCCATGACCATATCTATTAAGTGCAAACGACACCAAATATATTCATACATGAAATTTATTGCTTTTGTCAAGAAAAAGTCGTTGGTACTTCTTTAGGGTGTTCATGATATTTTGGTTTCGATTCTTATTATTAAATATTATCTCACTAACTATATCATTGTCTTGATACAGAAATAATTGAACAAGAAAAGGGCATTTTTCGAAAACAACGTATTCTAGGATTACAAGTTTAAGTTCAAATTGTCAAATAGTTAGTCTTATAATCATTGAATTTTGTTAATTTGAATTCTTTAATTGTTTATGTGTGTTAATAGTTAATTTTTCATGAGTTTTAAGGGTAGGATATGTTTATTTCTGTAGTTAAAGTTAGAAAAGGGTGACACATTTCAGGTGGGATTTGATAGCCGGCAGGATTCCGGGAAGAAAACCGGAAGAAATAGAGAGGTTTTGGTTGATGAGACATAGTGAAGTATTTAGCGACTTAAGGAAAAGAGTCGGCTCTAAGTAGTTCAATCGAAACAAGTATATTGATATATAATATCAGAGATGTATTTTAGAACATTAAATTATTGATGCATAGATCTTGTTCAACTACGCAATGATTGTTGATTTGTTTTTCTATTAAATACTACGTCTAATTTAGTTTGACTAAAATCATGTGTAGTGTGTTTTGTATAATTTGAAAGTCAATATTGTACGAAAACTCGAAATATCAAAATACCCGCAACTTATATTCTGGAGACTAGATAAAGAAAGGATTAAAAATCAAGACGATGCAAACCCTTAGGCCATGGGGTATGCAAGGCAATGGGATACGCGTCATGTTGAGGTGGCAAGGGACGCGGGTTGAACGCAGGGAAACACCACACTCCTTATTAGTGTCCCGACATCATCGTTCTCACACGTCTCCAGAAGAACGTACTGGAACGTGATCTGATGCATTCCTATTGGTCCTCTTTCATCGTTCTCTCCTCTCTTCTCGTTCTCCACCATCTTACATCTCCCAAAGCCTACGATCGCACTATTGATTTCGGTGCAATACTGGAAAATCAGACATACAAAAATGACCTGGAATTATGGACTTAGGTGCTCCTTATTTATCCCCTTGGTTACAGTAACGATATAACAGTCCTTAGTTTTCAAAGTAAACTCAAAAATAAAATAAGTTATAATTATAAACTAATATATACAGCTTCATAGTTATAAATTATTTCAAACAATTTGATAACTAATATTTGGAACTAATCACCAAACAATTAATAATATCAAAGGAACGGGTAATTAATAGGGTAAATTATACAAACAATACTAAATTTTCATAAATTTTCGATTTTGACACTGTGCTATTTTTTTCCAACTAAGACATTAAGTTTTCACAAAAGTTTGATTTTGACGATACATGTTCCAATTTGTTTCAGTGTTGATCGTTTAACTGGTCAACCAGGTTGCCAGTTAACGTGACATGGTAACGTAATACTCTTTGATGACATGACACAAACATATCATGATGACGTGACAATTTTGGTGACACCATTTTCTATGTGTTAGAATTGAAAAAAAATGTAGTGACTTGTTTGCAAAAAAAAACAACATCAAATTCGAAATTTTGTGAAACTTGGTGTTTTGGTGCAGTTTATCTTTATTATAATTTAGAAATCTTAAATATGCCAGACTAAATCGAAACCCTGATGTCAGTGGTCTATGTGGATTTATGCAAAACGTGCACATATACACAAAACAGAACTTACTTCACATCCTTTAAGTTGGCATCCAAACCAAATTATATTATGGGAACATAGTTTATTTACTCACTTCAAAAGCAAAGAGCTTTTTCCAAGAAAAATAAGACATATGTATAACTGCTACGAATAAATTTCCAATGAACGAAAATTCATCTCTAATACATATGCAAGCAGCATAAAGTCCTATTTAAAATTTACGTTTTCTCCTGAATCCATAATGTCATTGTGTTATCGATTGCTACGGTTTTCTTAGTCAAAGTTCTTTTATTATTGAGACACCATACATTGTAAATGCATTATTTGATCACGTGAGGTAGGCTAATCTAATACTTAACATTTCTATATAATTTTTTTGTAAGTTCCTATAAGTCATTTTGGTCTTTTTGGTACCTTCAAAGAAAGAGGAAGTAGACAAGTGTTGGTGGGAAGATGATTCAGTGCTCCTCGAGTTCACGAGCCATTCACTAAGCTTTTACATGTAACACTAAATCGAAATCTTAATGTATTAGTGGAAAGATGATTCAGTGCTTCTTGATTTTACACTATTTTGACACTGTGTTTTTAATTAACTTTTTACATTTTATTTTATTTTTCAATGTTGACAACCAGAATGTGATGTCATCAAAAAGTATCACGTCATTATGTCATGTCAATGTCACTCATTAAAAACTGACACGTCACCATGTCATGTTAGCTAACAACCGGATTGATCAATTAAATGATCAACACTGAAACAGATTAGAAATTTAATGTCTTAATTGAAACAAATAACACGGTATCAAAATCAAAATTTTGTGAAAATTTAGTATCTTTTGTGCAATTTGCGCTATTTAATGTTGATGAATAAATATCCTATTATTATAACAAACACAAATTAGTCGATAAATAATATTGAAAATTAAATGTACACGTGTCCCAAATAATAAACCATATTATTACTATTATTATTATTATTACTAAGTTTCGTCCAGAAATCATATGGATCATTCACGATCAAATGTGATTTTAAGAAAGGTAGAAGGAGATTGTTTTGATATCAGTCGAACTGAAAAATGGAATAGAAAACTAAAACCAACCTAAAGATCACAAATTCTTGACTTGTAACTATATAGAATAACTTCTGTCATTAAAGGAATTTGCATGCTCCTGATGTTGTAAGCTTTAGTGTAAAACTCTAGGATTAAATGCAGGTTATCATTTGTTTCAACAATTATAGAAGAACTGATAAACTAAAGTGAATACTCAAATATAGGAAGAACTGAGAATCTGGAACCGTCTGCTTGCTGAATTCATAGATAGGGAAGAGAAAAAAGGAGAGTTCATTTTTGGTGCATGGAATATGGCTCCAAGAGGGTTGTATTTATAATCGTGTAAACATTAGGAACTTCCCTAAAAAGTGGAATCGATAACGGTGGCCGTCCTCTCATAGGCTGTCACATGCCATGTGTGACCAAGTGCTTATTCACGAAGTCAATGCATTTTTAGAGGTTTCTAGAAGCTCGATCAAATGTTAATCGGGTCGGTCCAACCCGATTCAATTTGAACCCTGCTAAAAGTAAAAGCTCATTAGCTCCTAGAGAAATGCAAAGCGTTCCTAAATCGTGCAACTTCATGACCCTCGCATCATGCATCCACGAACCATGACTAAGCGTGCATGTGGGCTTGGCCCATCTCTTGACCTACTAAAGTCTTTGAAGGCTAAGGAATAATAAATTCTTTTTAAACCAATTCCAAGATCTTTCCCTACCTATATCGGACAAAGGGAATTTACCAACTTGTAAAATAACCTTTCAAAATTCAAATTATTCCCCACCAAGTTGATAAGTTTCTTTTCACTCAGACAAATGACACCACTCTGATTTCACAAAGAATAAACCTAGTTTAAAGTAGTTTAATGATAATAGACTGATTCAATCACTTCCTATGGATTTAAGCCAAGAACATTATGACCTCTCTAGTTTACCCCCATACATCACTTGCCATCTTTGCATTCTCACTGGATGTGAATATGGCATTGTGCTATAAACCCTTTTTATGAGCCTCTAGAAGATAAACGCTAATCTTGATTTGAGGCGACACAACTTGTAGATCCTATAGGCAAAGTTTTACAACATCTTTGATGCGTAGATGTCTCCAGGACTTTGTTAAAAGTCTTAACTCAATCCTCGTTCTTGGCAACCACATACAATCTTACCTGACATTGATCTACATCATTGATGATACCTTATATCGTTAAGTGATAATGAGTACAAAACACTTGTTCCTTATCTACACAGATGTAAGATTTGACTATTGAATGACTTGTTTTTGTTGCCATCATTAGTTGTGACATTAATTGCCATGGTTGATTGAGAAGATTGATTTCATTTGTCTCACTTTTTGAATTACTAACGAGAAGATTCAATTTACTACAGTAGGAACGGGATCCATCGATAAATTTTGAACTCTAACTTGTACCTAGTCATCGTTCTGGCACATTAAAAACGTCGTTGTATGTTCGGTTTCGTTTGCTCCACCTCAAGTACAATTACCACAAGTACAAATGACATTATAGTTTGACAACTCTTCCCACAAAACTTTCATTTGGTAAAATAAGCACTAACAATATCATTTTATTGTGTAACATTCATAAGATCGCGCTTAAACAGAAAGATTCATAACATTACTTTGTTGAAAGCTATCTTTAAGTTTTTTCCATACTTCAAAAGCAGTTTCAAGATTTATCACGGATGTTGAGATTTCCTTTGATTACGAATCCATGATTAAGCAACTGAACAAGAACTGACTGTTTATATATACATTAATTAAGCTAGGCCTATCTTGCTAATACGAAGCTAACAAACTGATAACTAAATTAAAATTAACTAATTCGAACAAGCAACTACCGTTAACTTCCGTTACAACTTTCTGCTAAATACATAACGGTAACACAGAAGAAAATAGTCGAAATCGCTGTATGAAGAAGATGACTTGGTATTTGTAAGTTGTAACTAACCTTTTACTGATTGGGCTAACTCATATTTCAGGCTAAATAAAATGACAACACTGGGCCGATTTGGTATTAAAAAAAAAAAACAATATAAATCATGTTTGTTGGGTCGATGTTTACGTGCTGGTGGGAACCGTGATTTGTACTTGTGTGCCTTCATGTTTTCTCCTTGATTCATTTACAAAAACTAAGATATTATGTTTTCATTCTTTTATACTAGTTGTTCAAGTAGTTGATGAACAATCTAAAACTATTGGAATTTGACACTATTTTCTATGTGTAAATCTTTTGGTAAAAAAAATATTCTACGAATTATGTAAAATTTAATTCATTTTGTATGTGCCAAATCCAGGATTAAGCGCTATTTGTATATATAAGGGCATGTTTAATATAAATAAATACAAAAAACAGAACAAAATAGACTCTTTTGTTTGTGTGTCGTTAAAAAGGAAAAGAAAAAAAAAAAATTCAATTCCATCCTATTAGTTCTATAGAGAAAAGGGGAAAAATGGATATATCAATTCACAGAAGAAAAAAAACGGAGAAATATGATTCACCCTCCTTCGAACGCTACCAAAAACAGTACGCCATTCCCTGCTTCAACGTAGTAGTGCGATAGCTTGCAAAACGATCCAAATCTGTCGACTCCTTTTGACGAGTTCTACCACACACCCGATTTTCACATACAACAGGTAACAATTACTTCTGATCTTGAGTTCTACTCATCGATTCTTGTTGTGTGTTTACTGTTTCTTATCCAATCTATCTTCGGTCTAAATAATTAAACATACTTTGCTGTTTCTCATTCTCACCATCTTCGATTACTGAGGTTAACTTCCACGGCTTCAAGAAGTTCCTCAATTGTTTCAGACGCAACTTATAACTACAGCAAGAACAAAATTTCTAGTTATTCATGTAAGTATTAAAATCATATGTGTAAGCGTTTTTACCTAGCGTATAGTTTGATTATGACATTGTATTTTTGTTATATATAGTTTGTATATGTTTTTTATGTGCAAATTGCCCGATGAATAATTCCATAAAATCCAGCTTTTTATACATAACAAATTTGGTTAAATGCAAGGAATAGCGTCTTACTTTACTTGCAGTGCTTTGTTTATTATGACTTTCTATATACGTTTTCTGTTTTTTGTTTTGTCTTTTATTGGTAATCTTTGTTGAAAGTTATGGTTGATTGATAAAATTATGACTTGTTGGATATAATCATTATTGATATACATATCTGATTAAACTGTTTGAAAAATTATACATATCTGATATACACACCTTTTATGTCAAATTACATAAATGATAGTTTATAAAAAAAAGAATTCCATTCGAAACTAGCTTGACTAAGCCTCTGAGATCTTCTTCTTGATCGAGTCTATGTTTGCGGCCAACTCTTTCCTGCTTGACTGAAATTACCAAAATTGTGAAATTAAGCCTTCTTCTTTTTAGATTTTAACAAATATAACAAGTAATTCACAAACATAACTATAAACATGATTCGTTTTTAAGCATAATTTGATTAATTTCTAACCTCGAAGAGAAGATACCGGTAGATAAACCATCCAGTATATCCGACTCCTACCAACTCCATGATATTTGGAAGCTGAGACATTATCATAATTCATAACTATTAACTCTTAATGAAAATATAACAATATTTTTCTTTTTTGAGATATAAATATAGTGAAACGTTTAATTAATGAAAGTTACCAATGGGAATTTGTTGATGGCACCAATAATGACTGAAGATAGCCAAATCGCAACAACTCCTCCGCCTCCATAGATTATGACCGTTGGCTTGTTTTCAACTGCATCCCACTATACACAACAAAAATTGTAAACAGAAAACAAGGTCACAACAAAATACGAGTGAAGCTGATATAATTTTGAAGGATGCCATTAATTTACCTTTGCCTTTAGGTCGGTGAATAACTCATCTGTATCAATGGAAGATGGTGATGCATCTTCTGAGGCCTTCACATGGAACAAAGATGACCTTCGTGACTCTGGCATGTCATCATGAATTGAAACTCAGAAAATACTAAGAAACCAAAATACACGAATTAAGACGATGAAATCAACTTCAACGAAACACGGGAGTGAGAATTGAAGGACCAAGGTTCGCAGTTTAAGATGCTTCAAGCAACAAGATGGTCAAAAGGATTATTTCACCATATTTATTGAAATTCGAAGTACAATAATAGTGCCCTAATTCTCCAAGTACATAAATGCTAAACACCTCGAATCGGGATTACCACAAATCTCAGGTTTTAAAGAACTTTTATACATCAATTTATTCATTGGTAAGCAAGTGTTTGACGAAATGCTTCAGAGAAACAAGCAAAATCCATTACCTGAAACCGATTTGACGGAAGTCGGAAACGGACGAGGTGGGAGGTTAGGTAAGGCGCTACAACGGATGTTGGCGGTGCCGGTTGGAAGACGAGGTAACAAGACGGCGGTAGACGCCATTGCCGCCGTTGTCATTAGGAAAATTAGTTGGTGGCTGAAAGAGTTCTTCCGATGATGATTCTATCTTCTCCAATCTCCAAATGAAATGTCCAAAATTTTCCATCCACACTTAACTTTTTCAATTTTTTTTTTTCGGAGGAAAAACCAAGTTGTTGTCCGTGTGACACGTAGATATACCCAATTATCTTCGGGATGCAACTTTTGGTAGCTTGCAGAGAGTTACTAGGTACGAATGTGTTTCTCCTTTTTTATTTGATTAGGATCATGTAAAAAATTTGATTCGGTATATCTTGTTTTATGAATTATAAATTAATAGTAACTAAACTGAATAAGATTTGAGTTAATCGGTTTTAGATTATTTGATTTTAAATTATTTGGTTTCGAATTATTAAAAATATATATAAAAAGTGAGGGAGACAATGTTCTAGGTTTAGGGCAAGTGACTAAAATATAATGTGGAGCTTAGTTGGCACTCAAAAATTGAGAGGAGTGAGGTGGTGAGTGGGAGATACTGTCTAAATAAAGAAGCTGAAGCTGTTGTATAGAAGATGAAACTAAAATAAATGAAAATTTGCCTTTCAAAATAAATTATACATAAAAGTAGATTCTAAAAATTTTAATTGTAGCATTATTTGGGTTATGAATAAGAAAAAAATTAATTGAACCCAAACTGAATAAGGTTATCCTTATTCGGTTAACCGAACTAAATTATTCAAAAACCAAATAACTAGACTTAAGTAACCCAAACCTTATATGGTTTGAGTGGATTATTCAATTTCGGTTTTTTTGACACCCCTAGGATCGAGTATGACAATGGTTTGGTGTTTTTCATGTTTGTATTAGACTATGTTTATGGTCAAAACTCAACTTCCATTTATTTAGCTAGATAAACAAACAGACAAAATTATATAAATAGTTTCTATGGTTTGATAGATCTTACAATCTCAATGCAAGATTTTTTTTCTTGCATTATTCGTCATTAAGCTTGTAATTTTCTTAGAGCATTTCCAACCATCTTCATTTATAGAGTTACTTTATTTTTAAACCCTTTTTCGTCCAACTCATCTCTATAACACACACTATTTTTCAGTATATGAATAATATTACTCTAAATATAGAGTAATACTATTCATTTACATTAAAAATAGAGTTAATGTTTCACTAGTCATTTTCAGTCTTTTATTTTTATGTATATACATTTCTAGTTTAGTTTAAATGTAATAACAAATATTTATAATCATGTTATATATTAAATGATGTTAATTAGTTATAATTATCAAAATTGAATATTTTACATCGAATTCATATAAAAGTTTACGTATATTTAAAATATAATAAAGCACGATAATATATTTTATAAAAAAACGTAGAAAATGTATATATTGATTACATAATTTATAATATCATTACAGTAAAAAATTGAGTAATTATATGTTAAAAATAATAAATAGAATAATAGATTTGACAATTTTTGTAAATAAATGAAAAAGAATATACCAGGAATATACATTTTAAAGTAAAAATAATGTGAAAAAATAGAGGTGGGTTGGAGATGATTCACTTTTCACACCATTTTTTATTTCAAAAATAAAGTAAAAAATAAAGATAGGCACGGGTAGTCTTTTTTACTAACTTCGTTCAAAATGTATTGTTAAATGATTATTAAAGGAGAACTTTACCTCTTTTTGTCTTTGTTAGAATTATAAGTGATATTTTATGTTGGGCTCTTTTCATATTGGGCTTTTATTTTGCCTTTTAGGTGGGTCAGCCCAAGATTACGTTTCTATTTATAGTCATTTTCCATTTCATTGTAATTTAAGTTGTCTACAATAATGAACCCTAGTTTTTTCTCTCTAAATTGTTGTTAGTTTGCATAACATCAGAGCTCTAATTGATCCATGCCTTTGGATTTGATGATTGTTGAAAATTTTCTGGTAATGTTCATTGATTTTTAGGTAATCATTCATTGTTTTTTCCGTTTGATTCTCGTTTGTAGTTATTGGTATTTGTGTATTTCGGTTGTTATTGGTATTTGCTTGTTTTTGCTATTGGTATATAGTTGTTTTGATTTCTAGCAATATGGCTCGTAAAGATAATGTTTACTTAATTTTACATGATTTACAACCATAGTTTGGTTTAAAAGTTTTACAACTATAATATGTTTACAAGTTCTGCTAATATCCAGTGATGTTTATAATTTGGACCTTTTTATTAAAAGGGAATGTTTTGACATTTAGCCTTACCATGTTTATGAAGGAATGGTTTAGCATTTAGCCTTAATGTGTCTATGAATGAAATTGTGTCTATGAATGAATTTTTGGTAGTTACCCTTGTTATGTTTATGAATGACTGATATTTTATACAAATAATGTAATGTAACTTGAATAAATGGAAAATGTTTTTCCCGGGCCATTATGTTGCTGAAAAGGGACTATAGAGGAGTTAATGGGGCGGTACCCCCCCCCCCCCCCCCCGATTCGTGAAGTAGATATCCAAATGCAATAAGATGTTAGGCGGGTTGATAAAGTTCTTTCCACCTAATATAGACTTGGGGTATCACCGAGAATGATTAACACCCTAAGCATAAAAATCTAATATGCTAAGATACCAGTCAAATCATGTGATAAGATGCTAAAGTGGTTTGATTATGTTCTTACCATCATAGTATAGACTTGGGATATCACCAATAAGTGATTAAGGCCATAAGTATAAAAATGCGTAGAATGTTTCAATACCGGTAAGTTTATGGAAAGACTGGAGTCATTTTTATGTGATGTTATTTATGTGGCTCAAATGGTAAAGGCTTTTGAAAGTGAAGTGTCATTTTCATGACTTATTATGAAGTGCTTTTGAAATTAAAGTGTCATTTTATTACTTCATCTGTAAATGATTTTTGAAAGTAAGTGTTATTTACATGACTTGAGATTTGTAAAGGTTACTGGAACACAAAGGTGTTATTTGTATGATTTTGCAAATAAAGCTTTTGAAAGAAAAGTGAATGTATTAGAAAAAGCTATTTGAAACATGTTTGTGTCAAAACCCATATAACTCACGAGACAAGTTTGTCTTATATATGTTTGGTTTTAATGCCATGTATCTGAAGATAGCATTGGATAGAAGAATGGAAGGATAAAGAAGTCATGTGGGACTTCATAGATAGAATTGATGATTTAGAGATAGTTGCCTCCCTAGTTTATGTGATATCGTCTTATGCTAAAGGAGAGTTGTTTAATGGATTAGCATTACCCTTTGTATCTATATTGAAATGTTTTCCCATGTATCGAGTTTTAGTTTTGGCTTCCATACTGAAATTGAGTCGGTATGGATTTTATTCGGTTGCCCAAAGGTCACGCCTAATTTTCGGTAGGAATGTTAGAATTTTTTGGGACATGTGTGTATTTAGTTCCTAAAGGTTTCTATGGTTTATGTTTGGTATGAAGTTGTAACCCTCAAAGTCGTTGAAACGTTCCTAAAACATTTTGTTTTTGTTTGGGACCAAGTTTTTAAGACATGATTTAATGTCATAAACAAAGTTTTTAAAAGATGTGATTTGTTTGGGAAAATTATTGGGGTGTTACAATAATTTTACCCCTAATAAAGACTATAAATACCTCTTTGTTTTATACAAATTCACAACTTTTTATAAGCAACATTTCACTCAAATCTTTTGGATGATGGATCAGTGATCGTTAGATGATGACACGTCTTTCACGACATTCATGAAAGTAGTAAGGAGCATTTTTTAATAACTAGAAAGTTGAGTTTGGAGACAGAGAGACCCAACAAAACAACATAAACTATGAAGTTGCGCATGAACATTTGTTCCATGATTACTTTATTGAAGATTGCGTATATGATGTCAAAGCATTCAAACGACGGTTCGTTTAAGTACATCACTCTTCTCGTTGATAGTTAATGACTTGGAGTGTAATTACGATTTCTTTCAAATGAAAGATGACGCTAGAGGCAGAAGAAGTTTCATGCAATTGCAAAAGTGTACGATTGTAGTTCATCTTATGGCATACGAAACGGCGGTCGATGTAATAGTTGATTACTTGAAGATGGTTGATAGAACTGTACCGGAATTTCGTATGGATTTTGTGAAATATAACTAGATAAATATTGTGTAATCTTGTAATTAAATATTGACAAATCATTTTAATCTTTTAATCTGGATAGGGGCATAATAGAAATTGACATATAAATCAATTAATTTTATATTAATGTAATCCTATAATTATGGAAACCGATTCTTATAATTAGGGAAACTGATTTTTTTGAATTCTCACTGGTCTATTTAGTCACGCAATAATTATCAGTTTTAGAATAACCTAGTTCTCTCTCTCTCTCTCTCTCTCTCTATATATATATATATATATATATATATATATATATATATATATATATATATATATATATATATATATATATATATATATATATATATATATATATATATATATATATATATATATATATATATATATATATAGGGATAGGTTCAACATAAAACCATATTATATCATCTAACCATATAACCACGATCTTAATCGTTAGATTAGATTCCTTCATTAAGAGTATGATGGTAAAATAGAAATACTAGAAATAAGACCTCTAATAAATACGTCGAGTAAATGAACAAATGTTCATCAATGAACATATGTTCATCAATGAACATATGTTTATCAATGAACATATATTCATCAATGAACAAACAAACATTAATTACCTTCTCTGTATATTCATTCTTTGTAAATGGACATATGCTCATAAATGAACATATGTTCATCAATGAACATGCATTCATCTCTTTATCTGTATATATTCACTAAGTTATTAACCCGTGTTCAACACGGGGTGGTTTTTTATAAATAGACAAACATAAAATATGATTATATTCTATAATTATTAATACATATTCGTTACTTATACAACATAAAATTAATAATGAAATTTTTTGTTTTATTTAGGTTACGTATTGTGACGTCCGTCTAAAACACAAATTTTAGTATTTGTATTATAAAAAAAGAAAAGAAATAATTGTTTATGTTTAATAATAAAACAATGATTTTCCCGATGGTTGTTATTTAAGGAAATAAAAATCTAATATATAATTTATGCAAAAGCTTATAGTCTTATATGTGATAATATGTGGAGAATGAGATATTTGTATGCGTGTATCTATGTTGTGTATGTGTAAGGTATATGTGTGGCATGTTTGTGTAAACCTATTATATATGTATTTAAAGAAAATAATTTTATTATTAACTCATGATTTACATTTAATATGAATATCTCAGTTATGTAATTATAGCTAATGAACTTAAATGGTTGTATGAGAGTTATACAAGGAGTTTATTAATTGTTGTAAATCTTTTCACAATATTGCCACATTGGAAGATTACCACATTTGTAATCCAAGCGTAAATCACCTCGGAACCCCAGAATCGCCAGGTGGGTATCAACGAATCGAAGTTCTAGGACTCAACTTGATTCGAAATCTGAGCTGGATTCATTGAATTTTCCTCCAAAGAATGGGAGTATGGCGATAGAGATGGAAATAAAGGTAAACCAGACTCTTAACATGGCGAGAAAGTACAAATAAAAAAGGAATCAACAGAGGGACTTAATGCAAAGAAGGATGATGTTAAAGAAGATGACGATGATGATGTGGTGAAAATGTGACATTCCTCAAAAATTTCTAGTCTCTGTTCAATGTTGGATTCAATAAGGAAAGAACAACACGGGCAGGAAGTTATTTACTCATGGGCAGAATGGTTGCACAGTTCGACTCTTTCTTATCTTGATTTTGACAAAGAAATCATTCTTGGCCCTTATGGTGTCAAATCCAATAATGATCCACGTGCCATTTTCTATATGCATCTCACAAGATGTCTATATTCCTTCATTAAAAAGTTACAATGATAATCAACGCCTTGAAGATTTGGTTATAAAATTTGCACGAATGTTGCATCTGCTTTTCCGAGTTTGCTGGTAAGTTTTAATCTTCAAGTAGGATTACATAATTACACCATAATTCACAGTTAACTAATTTTAACCAAAACTCTTTATTATATATATTACGTAAAATCATTTTAATTAGCCCGCCTTCCAGTTTTAAAACAGGTGCAGGGTAGATGTGTAAATATATGTGGAGCCCAAGAGTGTCTCTCCAAAAGAGCCCTTGTAGAGAGAGGGGAGACTCCAACATATATACAAACTTATAGGACCGTGTCACACCAATGTGGGATACACTAACAAGATGTACATGTGGGGTAAAGTAAAGCCTTCGGGTTATAAGCTTTGGAGCTCTGGTTTCGTTTGGTCACTTTCAATGTTTTTGTGGATATGGATGTTTTTCTTCAATTGGACAGTTTTGCCCCTGTGTTTGATAGTTATTTGACTTGATCTCTTTCTGGTGCAACTATGGTTCTTTCCTATTTGTTTTCTTTTCTATTTTATGTATATTTCGTTGTACTTTCTTGCAAGCTTCTCACTTGCCTTGCACCAAATAAAAATTTCCCAATACTGTAAAGTTTTAAAGACATTTTCCATATTAGAATGTTTTGGCGATACCAAGATAAGCGAAAATTAAAAAATGTTTTACAGCAATAATAAAACAAAATACATTTTGAGTCGGTATTACCCAATAATCTGAAAATAAACAATTATCCAAGTGGAACAATGATGAGAAACAAATAAATCAAGTAGCAGTAAATTGTACATCAGGGATTATGATTAATTGGCATAAAATGGAGTATGTGAATACATGCTTTGTTTTCTATGCAAATAATAGTCTATAAAGTCAACTTCAACCCAATCTTCATCTACTATAAACGGGTATACTCCCTTTCAACACAAACAAACTTTTCACCAGAAGATCACTAATTTCAACAATATTAGAAGTCAAATTTTTAGTAGTGGTGGAAAGAAAGAATATTGGTTAATTATAAAAAATTTACCATGATTTTTTCAAGATGGCTTGCAATAGAATAATCCTTATCATTGGTTGACATATGATTAAATAATATAATTAAAATGAAGTCAATAATAAAGCATGCTTACATTGAGGTTTTCCTGCAATTTTCCCGTTAGTATGTCTGTATGTATGCAGACCTGAATATCATATTAGACATAAAAATAGAAAAATACAAATATCAAACTTAAATCAAATGCCAGGATAAATAAAAAATCGAACAATAAGCGTAAATTGAGTGTTTGGATCCATTAATCTACAAGTTAAGAGTACAACTTATAGTAGATTAAACAATCAAACTTAAATCAAATGTCAGGAGAAATAATAAAATACAAAAAAGTTGGAAAAAAAATACCAAAAATAGCAATGTACTCTGATAAAATCACAGAATGGTACTATATTTACCATATGTTTAAAAGACCTGATATATAAAGACAGAGTAGATTGCTATTTTTAAGATTATGTAAATAGTAGGATGTTATTATAGAACATTCAGACTATTTTTGAGAATTAATTTACAAAGTAGGTTGCTCTAATTAGGATAAATCATAGTAAAAAGTTGAAAGTATGTTGCTAATAATCTCAATAAACATACAGTTTTCGGGTATATACAAATGCGTACAGCAAGCTACTTCCTTTTTGGGTAAAAAACTTGATTTTATATGGTTTAGAGGGAAAAAAGAATGTTTATTCATTTTTGGTCCTATTTTAAATTTCGATTTACTTTTAGTTCAACTATAGAAGGTTTCAATCCTAGACTTTAATATAAACTGGTAAATGCATTGTAGGATGCTATTTATCTCCAATAAGTTAAAGGGCATAAAAGGAATTTGACAAAAAGGGCATAACTGGAATGTACAATTTTTTTATTTTTTGTAACTAATTGAGGATATTCTGACATTTCGATTTACTTTTAGTTCAACTATAGCAACCAACTTTCGATAAATGGAAATCAAATGATCTGTAATATATTGTTGTAATTAAAAAAGGGCATAAGTGGAAATCAAACTTGGTTGCTAATTGAGGATGCTGGAACCGTTTAGAGAAACAATTGAGAAGGGCATAAGTGGAAATCAAATGAAAGCATATTGTTGTAATTAAAAAATGGTACAACTGGAATATTGATTTTTTTTAACTCTTTGTTACTCATTGAGGATGTTGCAACCGTTTAGAGAAATAATTGAGAAGGGCATAAGTGGAAATCAAATTAAAGTATATTGTTGTAATTAAAAAAAGAGCATAACTGGAATTGTGATTTTTGAACTTTTTGTTACTCATGAAACAGATAAAACAAATATATTTTCATGAGACATTTTCTCAAACACTTTATCTACACACTTCTTCTATATACTTATAAAATATAATTTTCTTTTGGGAAATCTTGAAAACTATACGCACAACTAATATATAGCAGAAAAACGAAGCAATGAACCAATAAGTGGCAGTGTAATTTCATCGATAATAAAAAGAACTGATACGAAAACATGAAAAAACGAAGCAATGAAAGAATAAAGTTGTTTGATTAAGGAGATTCTAATGAAATTGGGTGATCGACTTAATCAAGCAGTTTTATGTTCATATGTATAAACCAAATATGTAATTGAAAAAGAGAAAAAACATACCTGCTGTGGAGTGAATTAAGATGAAAGTTAGAGAAGCTTGAATCGCAGAGAAGCAATGAAATTGGAGCAGTATATCGTATGAAGAATTAGGATACATTATATACGAAAATCGTATCAATTAGACATTGAATAGAGATTGAAGGTTTCCATATTGAAGATTATGTGTATTGATTCTACATATAGAGGTCATTGAGCGGGAAAATGAAATCATGCGTTTATGAAGTTATAGCTTTTTAACATTTAAAACAAAAATGGTGCTCTTTTGGAAGAGAGGGCAGCAATACAAATACTGATCGAGCAATGAATCCCTAATTTACTCAAAACGAACACCAAAAGTAGATTTATCATATCAAGTAGCAGTAAAGAGAGCATGATAAATGGCGATTGTAGGAGAAATTGGCGAACCTATAAAACTTAATCGCAACAGAGGATTGATCGGTTGAAGCGAGTGTGGTGGTGTATGTTGGCGAACAGAACACGAGTAAGAAGAGATTAGGGTCAAGCTGCGTTTGAAGAAGGGATTTATGAGCGATACCTGTTTTCATTTCAGGTTATATAGTATAGTATATACACACATAGAAGAAAACAAAATACTCGTAATGTCCGGACTCGCAAAGCTCCTTGCAATTTCCAAAAACTAAATTTTCCAATTCTGGGTAAACATCGGAAAGAAAAGAAAGGGGAGGCATTTTGAAATCACTTTCAGCCAACTGATAGCCATTGCTAGAGTTCACGGTACGACAGAATATAAAGATGAAGGATTGAATTGACCGTGATTTAAGGGAAATCGAGTAACTTACGGATGAATTGATTGCCTTCTTCCCAAAAATTGAATTGAGATTCCATATGAAGATGCCGGTATGATTGGATACTTCCTAAAATTGAGAAACGTAATTGAAGTAGTAGCCAAGAATACAAAATTCCAAAAACGTTTTAGAAAAATGCTGGGATATGGGCGGGAAAACCAGGATATGGGGTGCTAAGAGGTTGCCACGTGGCATGTCCATTATTCTTTTATTAGAATAGGAAGATTCCCTATAAATGAACAAATGTTCATAAATGAACATGTGTTCATAAATAAACAAATGTTTATCAATGAACATACTCATTCTCTATAAATGAACATATGTTCATAGATGAACAAATGTTCATAAATGAACATATGTTCATAGATGAACATATGTTTCAAAAAAATCACGTAACATGTGACGCTCCTATATTTTAGGGATGGATAAAAAAACCCAATATGCCCTTGCCTGAGTATGATTCCCTACATTAGGTGCATAATTTTATAATGCATCCCTTTTAATCTAATCAATTAATATAATGATCCAAAGGTTATAAGGATGGTTATATGGTTATGTTATTTAATTTAGTTCTATATTGAACCTTCCTTTCTCTCTCTATATATATATATATATATATATATATATATATATATATATATATATATATATATATATATATATATATATATATATATATATATATATAGAGAGAGAGAGAGAGAGAGAAATAGAGAAAGAGTGTGTGTGTAAGTTGGTGTTTGCACATCAATCTAAACATGGTTTTCAGGAAATGCTAGGAAGCATCGAATGTACATATTGGATTCGTGAAAGTTGTCAAATGCGTGGAGAAGGCAATTCACACGAGGTGATCATGGACCGACAATGCTAGTACTAGAATTCTTTGCTCCATAAGATCTATACATACACATGTATTATTTAGTGTTGCCGCATCAACCCGTTACATCAAAATTCTTAATCAGGAACCGATCTTCAATAATATTCCGACGGGAAAAATATATGTCGTTCCTTTTGTAGTGAGAAGAAAATAATAAAAGAGCGGGTATTACCTTAATGATGGAATATATCATGGATAAACGATGTTTGTCTAGTCATATCAATATCCACAATGCGAAAAATAATTTTTTTTCAAGACAACATAGGAACCGACACTAAAGGATGTCAGACTTGTGTTAGGAGTCATTAAAAAGAAATGCCACATAATGAAAAACCCGAAACACGCATGACATCTGCAAAATATAAGTATTGTAATGTACGTTTGTATCATATGGTGGAAGAATAACATAGATCTATTTCCATGTATAACCCGGATGACAAACTTCATCGACATCAAAGATTTAAATCAGGTAGTGGACAATATTTCGAGGGAGTTCTAGAAATACAACCGATAATCGCACAACATTCTTTCACAATATTTGACGGTGCAATATAAGACATTTCGATGAGGACGAAAAGTAGTTTTTCTGATTTTGTATGCAACTTTAATTTCTTATAACGTCTTTTATTATTTTTTGAGTAAATTACACTTTTGGTCCCACTGGTTTGCTCAAAATCACACTTTTGGTCCAACTATTGAAAAATTGACGTGACTTGTCCTTGTGGTTTTCAAATCTTGCACTGGAGGTCCCGGATCCTGAAAAGACCATCCTATCATTTATAATATATTTTTCTTTTATCCTTATTTATTTTAATAACAAAAAAATCATAAAACCCACCCCACACCCACACCCCATCGTCACTCTCCTCCTCCTCCTTCTCCTCCTCTCTCTCTTTCTTTCTTTTCATATTCTCCAATAACATATATGGAAAAACAAACCCATGAACCAAACATAGAACCAAATCGATGAACTAAAAATCTTAAGCAAAAATCATTTTGTAAAAATGGGTTCATCCCACTTCAAATTAACAACTACGTTTACAAACCCAAAATTGCATTTTTTTTTTAAGGGTTTTCAATTGGGTCTACACACAGATCTGCAAGTAGATCCAAAGTATTTGCCGCTGATAGAAAACAAAACATGATTCATTCACCACCTTCCTCCTTCACCCATGATTTCTTAGGGTTTTTCAGCGAAGAATGGAGTAATACTACTACTTGAATATCATTCAATGCACCCGAGTCTTTTGTGGAAAAATGATTCATACTTAAACCAATCAAACCTCAAACCATAAGAACCAAACAGATACCAAGAACAATAAGATTAGTATCATCAATCAGAATTCTGATTCTCTATTTAAGTTCTTTAATGGGCATTCCTCTTTAAGCACTTCCCGATCAAACCCGCTTCATATTTTAGGGAGAATTAAAGAGGGTATGTCCTAGAAATTCAAGGTGGCAAGTGTTTATATTTGGATTCGAGAGGTTTCCCATGAAGATGGAGTTTAGTGACATAAGGAGCAGATAGTTATGACGAGTCACATTGGAGAGGAGGGGAGAAAGAAAGAAATAGAGAGAAAGAGAAAGAGAGAGTGTGTGTATGTTTGTGTGTGATAGAAAGAAATATGAAGTGGAGACAGACGGGGTATAGGGTGGGTTTTTTCGGATTTTTTGTTATTAAAGCATAGAAGGATAAAAAGAAAAAGACAAAAGATATTAGAAACGGCAGGATGGTCTTTTTATATGGACTAGAAAGATTTGGAAATCACAGGAGTCATATCAATTTTTTATAATTGAACCAAAATTATGATGTTGTGCAAACCATAACGACCAAAAATTTAATTTATTCTTGTTTTCTAATTAATGAAATATTTTTATATTTATTTAAGATTAATCGTATTAAATAAATAAACATTGGTGGGAAAATCATTTTGGGGTAGAGTGATGTGTAGTCCTCTAGTAAATTGTGAAGAAATAACAATAATATGATACGAGACGGAAGAACTTATAAGGACAAGGTTCAAGCAATTTACAAATTAATCTGATAAAAGGATTAAAGGAAAAGTTTAGAATACAAGTGCTTCACATCAATTGACGTAAGATATTAGTGATTCTGCAACTTGTTTGACACAACCATTTTATTACAATCAAGACCGATGGGAGTGGTCAAATCGGGGGTGCACATTCCTACATGGATGGATTAACTCGTACGATTATACCGTCTCAATTAGGTGAATGACCGCGGGCTTCTCCTCCCTACGGGATCTTAAAACCGTACGGTTATGATTCAAAAAATTACACTTTACCCCCCCCCCCCCCCCCCCCCCAATGCTAGGTTAAAAAAGTTGATTTTTTTTTAAATATTTACCACCTATATATATCTCTTTATTTTATACAAGTAAAACCACAATTTTCACACTTTTGCATACATTTCATTCAAAACATACTCTTCAAAAAATATTTTCCCATGATCCCCAAACAACCAAACCCTGCACTTGAATCGAAATCAACCAAACGTTTTCGGTTTCGAACAATATTACACACCCAACGTTTACCGTCCACAAATGGACCAACCAATTTACTCACCAATTTTTTTCGTATCAAATGTCAGGTTTTCCGCCAATCACTCCGCAAAACCTATATACCAATTTTAATCCATTTCCCGACAATTTCCAAACCCAAACCCAAAACATCCAAACCCCAATACCCGAGCCAATTCCCGACACACAAGAATCTTCTGACGAAGTGTCGGAAACCCAACCCGAACCACAACCCGTTGTCCAAATACCGCGATATCAACCGTGCGGTAATGAAGTTTAATAGGTTGATTTACAACCTACGAACCCATCAGAGGAGCGGGCAAACGGAGCAAAACGTTTACAAGGAGGCTTTAAAAAACTACAAGTCCGATAATAATTGAACGTCGTTCAACTACGTAGAGTTTTGGCGCATAGTAGAACATTGTAAAAAATGGCATGATTGGAACAAAGAAACCGACGTTCCGGGCCCGGCTAGAAAGTGATTGAAAACGTCCGAGACAAGCCACCATACTACATCATCGGACGCAATATAGATTTGAGTTTCCCTATTTCGTTAGTTCGACGGGGCGAGATGCGGCGAATCAAAAAGGAAAAGTGACTTCGTTTAGTGGGACGGGGTCGCAAAAAAGCGATGACGTGGTACTTATACGGTTGGAGTTTGAACGGTGCAATTTAAACCTCCACAAGCGGATGAAATTTGAAAAATAAAATTTATGAAGGCAAACAACGAGCTCGCGAAGAAAAAGCAACAAATCCACGAAGAAAAACAACGACTAAAAAGACATAATTTTTTTTGTCGTCGAATCTGGAGGAGGGTCTCGAGGGGAAGCACTCGAGATGGTTTTAAAATACAAAGCGGATATCATAGCAAAATATTGGTCATAGTTTGTCGTTTTAGTTTTCGTTTTTTTACGTTTTTGGTTTGTCGTTTGTCGTTTTTTTTAATTTGTAGTTTATCGTTTTAGTATACGTTTGTAATTTTATTTTTTTAATTAATTAAGTGTTTTATCTTTTTTACTTAGTTTTTTTATTTTGTGTAATTAATATTTCTAATTTAGTTTAATTTAATTATATTATTTATTTATTTTTATATTTTTTTTAGAACGGCAAATCTAACTCTATCTAACTTACTCCTAACTACATCTTAAATTACATCTATGCCTCTAACGAGGCTTGAACACTCAAGCTCAATGAGGAAGGACAACACCGATACCGCTAGACTAGAGGGTTTTTAATTAAAAAAGTGAATGATAGTAAGAATTTATAATTTCCAATATTTAAAGGATAAGAAGTTAACAAAGATTTATTATGTAACAACTTAAAATTGTAGTGAGAGGAAAAAACTCCGCCACTTCTTTTGGTCTAAAATATTCTTCAAACTGATTATTTTAATAAGATATGTGAGACAATACGAGATTAACCAAGATGCATCATATCTTTGGTTACAGGTTAACACGTGGATCTGTAGATTAGCAAGTTGAATGTGCAATAGACGGCTAGGATTGTTTGGTAATGATGGTGCCCTTGTCAAACAGCGAAGCGTCACACACACACACACACACACAATGTGTTATCCGCGTAGGATACATCGAACCACGACTCCAATATTCTTGTAAGGGGCCGTTTGGATGTGCTTATAAAAATTGCTTATTGATTTATTGGTGTTTTGGAAAAGTCATAAGTCATAAGTAAGGATCTCCTTACTTATTCAAAACTGCTTATTTACCTTTGGTAATGGCAAATAAGCAGTTTTTAATAAGTAATGAGGCCCTTAGTTATGGCTTATGCCTTTTCCAAAAACCCAATAAGCCAATAAGTAGTTTATAAGCACATCCAAACGGACCCTAAATGGGAAATGTTCACGATGAGTTTATTTAAAAGGGAAAATGACTTAGAAGGGTAATTATGTATCAATTTTGTTCAAAAAACACCATTTAACCATTTTATGTTCAAAAAGCACCAGCGAAGTAACACGTCAGTTCATAGTTTACCATCCAAGTAAATCTGATGTTCAAAAATGACCCTATGGTGACCGAATAACATGGGTAAATGTTCATTTATCAGGTTAAAAAAATAAATTAACGTATCCCCCTTATTCTCCGCTTTTCCAAACTTCCTTCCCTTCACCAACACAAAAAGGAAGAACAAAACAACGCAGGAGAACTGACGAGATGGCACGGTGAAAATGTCGAAGGAGAGCATCGTCCTAATCAGTCACCGACTTCATTAGATCAAGGCGGTAACCTAAATTCTAGTCAATTTAACAGGAATCCACCATCTACACCAAAGTCTCCTACTTCTGCTGGATTCAACACATATCAACTTCGCTACGATAACCGTACTTCGGAGAATTACTCTAACTATGACGACGATGAGGCTGCCGTTGATCCAAATATTATCAAAGATAAACTTGAAGAAGGAGACGAGGACGAAGCAGAAGGCGAAGATTTTTTCAATGATAATCACATAAAGGATTACTCGAGGATGGATGATGTAACACCCGGCTTTTAAAACAAAACACCCTGAAAATTTTTCATTTTTAACAAAGGTTTCAGTACTTAAAACCATAAACAAAGGGGTATATTTTAATAAAAACGGGTACAAGCGTATCAAGGAGTATACAAATATAGTAACCTCCATATAAGCCGGGCTGCTACTGACAGCATCTACTAGTCCACTTTTTGAGTCACGGACTCTATCCTTACCCTTATCAGGGTTATGCTAACCTGCAGGGACATTTAACAAACGGTATGAGCTACGAAGCTCAGTGAGTAATCGTATCTGCAAATAACACGTATAATAATACATTCATATATAATTTCCTATATATGATAAATCTATTAACCGTATATCTCTGTCTGGATATCGGTCCCAAACTCCTAGCCGTTCTGGCTAACCGTATATGTCTTAGGATTGCACATCCTATCGCATAGTCTTACGAGTTGTTATTTGCATACATTTCTGACCCATATTTCTTAGTCACAATTGACCGCATCGTATTTTATGGCTATTTAAGCCGCACCCTATGTCATAGCTATATAAGCTGCACCAAAACATTATCAATATATAAATCATAGCCCGCAGGCCGCACCAGCTGGGTTTAATAACCCGATATCATAGCCAAAAGGCCGTACCATGTTCCTGTAACAATATCATAGCCAAAAAGGCCGCACCATGTACCTGTAACAATATCATAGCCGTATAGGCCGCACTAGTTGGATATAGCATCCAATATCATAGCCATAAGTGGCCGCACCATCTATTAACAGCTTATTTCACAATCAATTATGGCTCACGGGTTTACCCGTTATTGCCTAGGCGCACGGCTCCGTTCTTGTCATCGCAATGACTCACGGCTTATCCGGTATTGCCTAATTAAAGTGGACTCACAGCTCCGTTCTTGTCATCGCAATGACTCACGGCTTATCTGGTATTGTCGCATTATTGACTCACAGCTCCGTTCTTGTCTATCATAGACTCACGGCTTATCTGGTATTGTCGTATCACGGTTTATCTGTTTATTGACTCACAGCTCCGTTCTTGTCTATCATAGACTCACGGCTTATCTGGTATTGTCATTTTCATATGTCTTTACACTCGTCATTTTCGTCCCTCGAAACTGTTTCAACCTGTAACAGTTCAATCATCATATATCATATATGATATCAGTGAGATTACTCACCTGGATGCTAGCTGCATTTAATTCCCGGTTGTTTCTTGCCTTTGCGTGCACCACAACCATTTTGTCCCATACCTATTTATCCATTTCATATCAAATGATAATAGGTTAATAATCATCTAAATTGACTCTAATACATAAGAGTACAATATTATATCATTATAAACAATGCCTAGATAATAAACTTTGCATTTACTATCTTTATGTGAATTTTACTATTCACCGAGGCATTCGAATCGATCTACAGTGCCCCCGAGGGGTCGAAAACTCAATGTAAAAAATTTCCCAAACTTTTCAGACCATAACGAGCCTATGGTTCAAGTTTGAGGTAAATCGGACAAGCCAAACAAAAGTTAGCGTTTTAAAGTCCCTGTTTGTGGGCGCACTGCGCCTGGGCGCACCCTGCCCTGATCCTGGGCGCACTGCGCCCTGCGCCTGGGCAGAGCTCCTGATCAGTCGCGATTTGTGCATTGTAGCACGCAGTCTTTACTCATTAAGTTCTTATTTCTGTTCTTAACCATATGGGGTTTGTTCCTAGGCTAAAACCTTCTATTAAGACAAGGTTTTCAACCATTAAAACCCACTCAATCAATCAAAGGAAGAATTAGGGTTCTTAGTTCCAAAAACCCCAAAACTTCAAATTCATCATAAATAACAATCTACTTCCATTATCTTGAATTAAGCCCTTATTAGCATGTCTTAATGGAAGTAGTACATCATTTTAACCACACAATCATAACTGAAAATGCAGATTTCAGTTCCTATCAAATTCATCAAGGCCAAACAAGCTAAGACTTGAAAAACTAACCTTTCAAGTTTCCAATTCTTCACTTTGAAGCCAATGATAGAATTACAAGCTTCAATTCTTCAAGAACCATTCAAATTTCTGGAAAATCGTTCACAAATTTCTCTCCCGTAGCTCACCAATTTTCTGCACAAAATGGGAGAAGCTTCCAACCTTTTATACTTCCAGAAATTACAGTTTGGTCCCTAGAGTTGCATATTTTGAACTTTTGCCACAATTTACACAATTTATGACAAAAATCAGATTTTTTTAACATTTTAAGTCCACAACTCAAAATATTATTACCAAACAAATCCTTTTCTGTCAAAAAGACCAAATAACCCTTTTGTGGTAAAATGACCAATTTACCCCTTTTTACTATATTTAACCTTCAAATACTTATCACAAGTATTTGGTGTTACAAATTCTCCCCTCCTTCAAAAGATTTCGTCCCCGAAATCATACAAGGAGTTGAGGGTACGTCTCCCTCGCTTCGCTTTCGGTCTTCCACATCAAGTCGAAATCTCTATGGTATTGCCTAAGCACTTAACCATACTAGTCTTCATATCTCGTGGTTACATCACAGTTTGCATACCATTCCTCCGGTTATCATGGGTACCTTATCTACTTATCTATTTTCATTTCAGCATGAGGGATGCGTTGGAATTCATCATTCTATGTCCTCCAGAAATGAGATCCATAGAAAACATTATGAATGTATCGGAGTTCATCAAGAAACTTTAATCCATACATCACAATTCTTACCCTTTGGGATACCTGGAAAGGTCCAATAGACAAGGACTCAACCTTCCTTTTTGTCCCACATCAATTTCTAGTCTTTCCGAAAGATCACCTTGAGTACCACTATCTCTCCACTCTTGAAATTTCAATGGTTTTTGCTCAGTGATCCACACACCACTTTTGCAAATTCTTAGCCATTTTCAAATTCTTCTTGTATTCATCTAGTCTATTCTTCAGTTTGCACAGCAATCTAGGGTTTAGCTCATGGCTTTTTCCACAGTTTCGGTCTAACAAATAGGAGTGTAACACTGTACCCCATATAACGTTCCATTCGAGCAATCAAAATGCTGGTATGAAACTGTTATTATCTACAGTTTCTACTAAAGATGAACGATTTTCTCATTTTCCGCTACGATTTAATATGCAAGTTTAATGCATATCTTCTGAAGTCTGCATAATTTTCTCATCTCGCTCATCAGGATACGACACTTATTAGTACTTTTGAACTAATTATTCTTATAAACTATACTAAGTTCTAGGAATAATCCTCCTATCTCGATTCTATGCAATCAATACTAGTATCTCAATCCGATACAGTCGACACCTGTAGTGCACGTCAACAATTTTCTTTTTTTATGTAGTTTTTCACTACTTTTCGATCTTAAGTTCTTCTTTAGTCAGTATAAATTTACACTGATTTCATCAATCAACCTGCAATTACCCATATGGTGTCATACCCATGCGGTACTTGCAAAGACTTTACTACAAAGTCTATGATATTTTTCGTCCCATTTCTTCCTTGGGATCCACAACGGTTAAATTTTTCGTATGTTTCTAATGATTTGACTGTAGTTACACACAAGTCAAACACTTTTCACATGTCTTTCAATGTCTTTCTTCAGTCCCGGCCACCAATACATAGGTTTTATCATCCTACACTGTTTGGTACTGCCCCGGGCATTTTGCATATCTACCCCAATATACATCTTTTAAGGGTAAATTTTCATATCTCACTTTGCTTTGGAATCCACATACACAACCACCAAGGGTTTTAAATCGCTGTGATTTTCTAACTAGCTTCTTTCAATAGTCAATCATTCATTCACTTTTCACGTTTTCAGACTTGCACACTTCTTTCTGTGCTACCCGAATCAACTCAGGTAATGAATTCACCACACACACGCATGTGGTTGTATCTTTCAAAGAATATTCTTTTCAATTCAAGGCATCTATAGCCACATCTGCCTTTTCGAGATGGTACAAGATTTCATAACCGAAATCTTTAAGTAACCCATCTATCTTTGCTATCTCATATTCAGCTTCTTTTGATCAATTAAGTACTTCAAACTTTTATGATCCATATAAACAGTAAGCTTTACACCACATAAGTAGTGCCTTCAAAGCTTCAATACCAAAGTCATAATTGCTACTGCAATATCATGTATCCAAAATCAACTCTGAATACATTTCTATAAAACAATTTATCTTCTCCGCTTAACAATAACGCTAACACCGGAGTTTCACACAAGGTTTGTTTCAACCTTTGAAAAGTTACATGTGGTCTTCTTACCACTCAGCCTTTTCACTTTGCTTAATCAACTTTAGTCAACTAGACAACAATCAAGGAGCAGTTTTCTACAACTCTCCTATAATAATCCGCCAATCCAAAGAACTACAAATTTCAGTCAGATTCCTCAGGCGGTTCCAGTTTTATCACATCATCAATTCCACTGGATTTATTTTATCATCTTTGGCACTATTATCATGTCCAAAGAATTGAAACTTCTTTTAGCCAAATTTTTCATACTTGGAGAATTTTACATATCACTTAACTCAGTGAAGTAACTCCAATATCTGGTACAAATGTACCTCATATTCAGTCTGATTTCGAGAATATCAGATTCTCAGTAGTCAATGTACATACACATTAACTTATTTTTCTTCTTT
The DNA here is from genome assembly GCA_023525715.1 of Cichorium intybus. Classification (NCBI taxonomy): domain Eukaryota; kingdom Viridiplantae; phylum Streptophyta; class Magnoliopsida; order Asterales; family Asteraceae; genus Cichorium; species Cichorium intybus. The sequence continues at coordinate 17,581,141 of CM042011.1, forward strand.
TCAAACAGATAGGGCTCCATACGATGACACCTTCGGCCATATGAGACCCCAATTCAAAAACAATTTCTTCCAATTGTTTTACCACTCTGCCATCTCTGCAGAGGCTAATCAATATAGAGCCTAAATAACAGGAACGGCTCCCAAGACCAGCTTAATCATAAGTTCTTCTCGCCAATCTGGCAGAAATCCTGGAAGTTCTTTTCAAAAGAAACATCCGAGAATTTATTTAAAGTAGTACACTACTATCACCGCTTTATTTAACTTGGCCCAAACCACGTATGCCAACTACAACATCATTCCTTTACTAACTCCCTTCCGAGTTTTAGCAAAGGAAAGTAACCGGTATTCTCAACAACGGTCATTTACCATGGATTTTCGTCCATTTCATTTCTGATTTTTGAACTATAATGTTCATCTTTCTACAATTCATGTTAGCATCATTCATTGCTAACCAATTCATGTACACAATTTCTTCAGATCATCGGTAGGCATCGGCTCCAGATTTATAGGGAAAAAGGGTCCCGTAAATCCTAGGCAGACTACCTTCTAGGTGTTCAATATCTTGAACAATTTTGCTATCTGCTATAGCTATTTCTAAAATTTCATCCATAATCGTTGACGAAATATTCAGACAAGACATCAAAGTCATCGATCCACAGCATAGCTTCATGGATCATATATAACATATACGAGGTTATATTCAAAACTATTATATCGGAGATCATATCAGTCTCCTCACGAGCTTCTTCCACAATCTGCTGGAATGCTCATAACACCATTGGTCCTTTTCGACCATTCGGTTCTTCTTTCTTCCCTCCCCGTCCTTTACTGGGTTTATCACCCGTTACTCCACATTTAGCATGTGAACATTTCATAGGAAAGTGTTCTATAGCTCTGCGCTAGACACACTTCCGTACCATCCAACAAGCTCGAGCAATATGCTCCTATTTTTTGCAATTTCAGCATTTCAACGGTAGAGTCTCTACTCTACAATTTTCTTAGTGCTTTTCGTGCACTTCTTACATTGCATCGCCTTTTTCATTTTGGTCCCATCCCTTTAAGGTTGGACCTAAATCGTGGTAACTTCTCCTGAAGCGTCCACTAGCACTTTTCTGCTTTTCTTGTAGTCTCAGCTACTTTTCTTTCACCTTGAATATCAGTCAGGCTGAGCACCCAATTTCTTTCTCTGACCACAGCAACTACTGTTGCTTATCATGTGGATTTTCTGCTACTTGTCTCTTTGCCCCTCGTTCAATGGAGCCTTGAGAAAGGGCTGGTTCGCCTCTTAAAGTTGCACGCCCTAAATTCCTCCAAATAAAATTCGCTGCTCATACTTCTTATACGTTAGAAGTCAGCAATAGTTAGGTTATATATGTATAATAACAATTTATATACACCTAACGGTACATCGTGTCTACTGTCTCAAGGTTTAAGTCCAGGAATCTACTCTATAGACACCTAGTTCACTTAAACCACGGCTTTGATACCAACTTGTAACACCCGGCTTTTAAAACAAAACACCCCTGAAAAATTTTCATTATTAACAAAGGTTTCAGTACTTAAAACCATAAACAAAGGGGTATATTTTAATAAAAACGGGTACAAGCGTATCAAGGAGTATACAAATATAGTAACCTCCATATAAGCCGGGCTGCTACTGACAGCATCTACAAGTCCACTTTTTGAGTCACGGACTCTATCCTTACCCTTATCAGGGTTATGCTAACCTGCAGGGACATTTAACAAACGGTATGAGCTACGAAGCTCAGTGAGTAATCGTATCTGCAAATAACACGTATAATAATACATTCATATATAATTTCCTATATATGATAAATCTATTAACCGTATATCTCTGTCTGGATATCGGTCCCAAACTCCTAGCCGTTCTGGCTAACCGTATATGTCTTAGGATTGCACATCCTATCGCATAGTCTTACGAGTTGTTATTTGCATACATTTCTGTCCCATATTTCTTAGTCACAATTGACCGCATCGTATTTCATGGCTATTTAAGCCGCACCCTGTGTCATAGCTATATAAGCTGCACCAAAACATTATCAATATATAAATCATAGCCCGCAGGCCGCACCAGCTGGGTTTAATAACCCGATATCATAGCCAAAAGGCCGTACCATGTTCCTGTAACAATATCATAGCCAAAAAGGCCGCACCATGTACCTGTAACAATATCATAGCCGTATAGGCCGCACCAGTTGGATATAGCATCCAATATCATAGCCACAAGTGGGCGCACCATCTATTAACAGCTTATTTCACAATCAATTATGGCTCACGGGTTTACCCGTTATTGCTTAGGCTCACGGCTCTGTTCTTGTCATCGCAATGACTCACGGCTTATCCGGTATTGCCTAATTAAAGTGGACTCACAGCTCCGTTCTTGTCATCGCAATGACTCACGGCTTATCTGGTATTGTTGCATTATTGACTCACAGCTCCGTTCTTGTCTATCATAGACTCACAGCTTATCTGGTATTGTCGTATCACGGTTTATCTGTTTATTGACTCACAGCTCCGTTCTTGTCTATCATAGACTCACGGCTTATCTGGTATTGTCATTTTCATATGTCTTTACACTCGTCATTTTCGTCCCTCGAAACTGTTTCAACCTGTAACAGTTCAATCATCATATATCATATATGATATCAGTGAGATTACTCACCTGGATGCTAGCTGCATTTAATTCCCGGTTGTTTCTTGCCTTTGCGTGCACCACAACCATTTTGTCCCATACCTATTTATCCATTTCATATCAAATGATAATAGGTTAATAATCATCTAAATTGACTCTAATACATAAGAGTCCAATATTATATCATTATAAACAATGCCTAGATAATAAACTTTGCATTTACTATCTTTATGTGAATTTTACTATTCACCGAGGCATTCGAATCGATCTACAGTGCCCCCGAGGGGTCGAAAACTCAATATAAAAATTTTCCTAAACTTTTCAGACCATAACGAGCCTATGGTTTAAGTTTGAGGTAAATCGGACAAGCCAAACAAAAGTTAGCGTTTTAAAGTCCCTGTCTGGTGGGCGCACTGCGCCATGTATCAGGTGCACTGTGCCTGGGAGCACCCCGCCCTGATCCTGGGCGCACTGCGCCCTGCGCCTGGGCAGAGCTCCTGATCAGTCGCGATTTGTGCATTGTAGCACGCAGTCTTTACTCATTAAGTTCTTATTTCTGTTCTTAATCATATGGGGTTTGTTCCGAGGCTAAAACCTTCTATTAAGACAAGGTTTTCAACCATTAAAACCCACTCAATCAATCAAAGGAAGAATTAGGGTTCTTAGTTCCAAAAACCCCAAAATTTCAAATTCATCATAAATAACAATCTACTTCCATTATCTTGAATTAAGCCCTTATTAGCATGTCTTAATGGAAGTAGTACATCATTTTAACCACACAATCATAACTGAAAATGCAGTTTTCAGTTCCTATCAAATTCATCAAGGCCAAACAAGCTAAGACTTGAAAAACTAACCTTTCAAGTTTCCAATTCTTCACTTTGAAGCCAAGGATAGAATTACAAGCTTCAATTCTTCAAGAACCATTCAATTTCTGGAAAATCGTTCACAAATTTCTCTCCCGTAGCTCACCAATTTTCTGCACAAAATGGGAGAAGCTTCCAACCTTTTATACTTCCAGAAATTACAGTTTGGTCCCTAGAGTTGCATATTTTGAACTTTTGCCACAATTTACACAATTTATGACAAAAATCAGATTTTTTTAACATTTTAAGTCCACAACTCAAAATATTATTACCAAACAAATCCTTTTCTGTCAAAAAGACCAAATTACCCTTTTGTGGTAAAATGACCAATTTACCCCTTTTTACTATATTTAACCTTCAAATACTTATCACAAGTATTTGGTGTTACAGATGAGCAGGATGGATACGAATAGGCTGTGCTGGACGATTCTCACGAGGAAAAGAAATATTTAGATCAGTGAACTGATGCGCAACAGATGATGATCAGTATGGATGATGATAACGATGAAGGTGAGTTTGAGATGCACCATTTATAAGGAACCCTGAGGGAATGGGTCATAAGAGATGAAGTTCATCGCTTTTTGTTGTCGGATGGCATACGGGAACTGGTTTAGCTAAACTTAGGCGACAAGGCAGGGCGTGGGCAGCAGAGTTGGTTTGGTTGAACGATGTTTAACAGTGACCTGTTGGAGGGTACTCCAGAAACGATGGTGGGTGGGACGAAGCTATTTGGAATGGTGAAGGGGGGGTCTGTGAAGAAAACGAACTTGAGATTTCCACCCACAAAGGTGTGGATCTTGAAAGGTCTTCAAGAAAACGAAGCTATCATGCCTAATAAGGCTGATTTATTATTTTAACTTGGTATTTACCTGTGTTATCCGGTAACATAGGATCATTTTTGAACATCAAGTTTAGTTGGATGGTAAAATGCATACAGACCTATTACTTCGATGATATTTTTTGAACAAAGAAAATGTAGATGATATTTTTTGAACAAAATTGATACTTGATTACCCTTGTAAGTCATTTTCCCTATTTAAAATTATTTATGTATCAAATTTATAAATAATCGTAGTAAAATGACTTATCATTTTGGAAAAACGTTAAATATTAAGAATAATTCTAAAAATATACTTTTATTATTGAAATAACTTTTTTATTATTAATATAAATTATTTTTAGTTTATATTTGATATGCTAGAGGTTAGCTTATTTTTTTGATTGTTTATATTGTTATGTTTGTCAAGACAAAAGATACTCCTAAGTTAGTTTTTCAACAAAAAAAATTTAGAGCAATATTTCAATGAGTTTATAATTTTTTTTTATTTTTCTAAATATATGCCCTTATTAATTATAAATTCTTTTACTTGTCAATTTATGTTATCTTATACTTCTCTCGCACCGCCTCTACCATATTTGAATTGCACGATCTTACACTTACCACTTTCATCCTTTTTTCCATATTGAGAAGCTCTCAACTTTTTTTCACAGTTCTCGGCTACCACTATCACTTGAAAGAAAGTGATAATTATGAACGTCGAGACAACTCTCACATCTGGGTCTTTAAACCCCACGAGTAGCTTTGAGTTTTGGGACATAACACCCTTTCACAATCACATAATATATGTTTATGCTTACTATCGGGTAATGTCGGACCTTCACCCACGATGGTCTTTAATGGGAGTTCAATCCTAATCCAACAAGGTCGGACCTTTTCATAGATTCGAGGGCGTCACGAGCCTTATCCCCATAAGAGATATCCATCAAAGCATATCTACCACATGAGTTATGCTAAGTCAAACAACTATCATTAGGAACTAAATTCCAACCCGAGACAACACAAATTCACAATATTCTAGATCATTACAAGCTACTAGAAATAGTGTCCAACGTCATTTAACTGTTGGTAATATTTCTAATAATAGCATGGTCATTTTAGGTTGCCATCATGACCCAGAAAAAGCAAATTAGTAATAGAAATAAATTGGGAGAAATAAGTTTATTAATTTGTCATGTTATAATAAATCAATTAGAAACTAATCTGTAATTAATTAGAGGTTAATTTGGAATAATTAATTACAGGGGCTGGATGTTAATTAATTAAAGATTTTAAATTAATGAAAACAGCTCAGGGGCTAAGTAGAAGGAGACATATAAGTTTGGAAACCCTAAATTAAGGTTACCCTATAAATATAAAGCTAGGGATCACACCCTAGTGTCCATTTTGCTTCCCTTGGAGCCGCCACCTCCGTGCCTCCCTCTCTTTGGCGATTTTGCCAACCCCTGATTAGGGTTTATGCCTCTTACCTCCTCCTTTGTGGAAGCTCTGTCCATTTGTTCTTTATAGCAATATCAGTTTTCACCTTAGTGATGTTGTAGATGTATCAAGTCCAAGCTAATCAACCCGCTTCTTCACTCGCCTTAAAAGTTGTCAAAACTACATGAGAAATCTTAAGTATCATAGCTCAAGTACCAATCATCATTTACACACTCGACTTAATGATTTAATTAGGTCTACACGGTCTAGCACATATGTTGACTCTAGTTCTTGGGTTAACCATGCCTATCTCTTAATCCATTAAGACATAAATACAATTTTCATTACAAAATCCAATTCTCCAATAATAACTTGTAGTTATAGTCAACTAGACATGATTTACTCATGTCTTAATATTATCATCAACGGACATCATTAACTACATCCATTCTATCATTCACAATTTAGGGTTTGTGAACTAAAACCCTAATTTAAGCTTCTATCCTGATTCCAAACTAATCATCCAAGAAAACTTGTTATTTATTTCCTCTCTTCCTTATACACCAAGAATAACATACAAATTTCATCACTTCAGAAGTTAAGGTGTAACGCCCCATTTTTCGATACGTTGTTTTCGAGAAATTAATTATTTATAGCGTAAAATAAACAATAATTATAAATAAAATAATTAAAAATATAATAATAATAAAACGGTTAGATAATATTTCTAAAAGTTTAATTATAAGTTTGGGGGAGTTAAGTGTCATTTAGTAATACTTAATTTGTTAGATAATATGGTTAAGGGTTAATCAAAATTATGAAGCCAAAGTTAGGGGACCTGACTTAACAAGGAGTAAAAGTTGCATGTTGGGTTTGTGTTTTACCTCTTGTTGTGCAACGAGTTTGAGGCTTGATTAAGGGCTTTCAGGTGGGTCTTGGGCTAGGGAAATTCATGCACTTTTAAGATATAGGAAGAGAAGTCGTATTCCACTCCAACCCTATTAGCTGTGTTCGCTTTTCCTTCTTGTTTTTTCCTATTCTCTCATGTTCTCCTCTTTGTTTGTTGCTGCCCTTTTCAGTTGACCGAGAGAGAGATAGAGATGTATGCGGCCGAGTAAATTCTCTTTTATCCAAGGTGTAGGATTGAGTGATTATTTCAAATATGTGTGTGTGATCGAGTTTGTGTATGGCCGATTACTTTTCTTTCTCTCTCGTTTTATAACTATTGCCGTGAAGTGGTGAGTGAAAGTAGGTGCATGTGTGTGTGTTAGTGATCAAGCTGATGGAGTCTTGGTCTTTTTCTATTGAGGTAACCTTCAGTTCTTTTTCATCTTCCTTGTTCAAATCGTGGTGCACCCAACCACCACAACCCCACCATGGTTTGTGTGTGTGTGCATGAGGGTACACTAGATGCTTATGGTCCTTGAGGTTCTCGTATATTTTTATGATTCCAGTATGTTGGTTTTGGTCCTGTATGGCTAAAGGGATTGGTGGTGCTAATCGTATACCACACATCACACACCAATGTGTGTGTTGGTGTGTATGAATTTATGTTGAGCATGATTGTTCGTAAAAAGAGTGGTTTGGGATTTTTTTGATTTTCAGGTCCCCTTTGAAGCTCATTCAGACCTTAAAGGTCTTAATGAAGTTCTTAATGTGTTTAGGGTTGAAAACCCTAACCCTAATGTGTGGTTTGGATCTTTAGGAAATGTCACTGCTTTTGTGCCAGATTAGAAAAATCACATAAAATTATAGGTATGTCCATTTGGGTCAAGCCATATGTCCCTGAGTTAGTATTTGATTATAATTTGTTCCCACAAAATGCTTTGAGCTGATTCAGACCCTAGGTCGAGTGGAATCGGCCATTTCCACTAACTGGTCCAAAAATCTGATAGATTCAGTCCTATGTCTTTAGAAAATCATTAAAAATTGTAAAACATTCATTTAGGGGTGAGACTAGTGACCTTAGTTCAGGTTAGGTGTCTAGTATGCCCACACCAATTTTCAGAACTAATCCTTAACCCATTTGGAGATTGAACTGATTCCTTAAGGTCTGGTCCAACTCATTATCTAATATGTTGAGCCCACTTGTTGACTTTCTTTCATAGAACTAGTAGGAAATGTAATTACATGATGGCAGAGACTATGGTCTTCTATTAGGGTCTATTTTACTCATTATTTTCCCTGAATTTACTAGGTTGAAAGTGGCAAGCATTGCAACCTGGTCCGAGTTTGGACAGTTTAGATACGCGATCTTGTTTAATTCATAGAAAATTAAAGCAAAATAGTTAAGTGCCTTATATCCTTGGAATCCTAAAAATATGAACTAAGTGACTGTAAATATCCTAAATTAGTTATGTTTAGGATGGGCTAAAATGCGTATAGTCAGATTCCTTGGTTTGGGGTAAAGTTGAAATATAAGCTTGCTAATAAAAGTAATACTACAAGTATTTATATTAAGTAAGGTTTAGCTACTATGCTATGTAGTATCTTATAATACATTATAGGAGTATAAGGTGTGGAGTGAAGCTTGGTGGGACCTGCGGAGTCACTGGACGGATTTCTACAGTTGCGGTTTCGAGGTGAGTTTCTCACTACATTGTGTGGATGTTATATGTGATTTACTGTAGCTCGTGTGTGCTTATAGTATGTGTGTGGGTAGTATTAGGTTATTTGGATGTCTAGTGTGTGTGGTTAGTACTAGACGGGTCTAGGTCTAGTATGTAGATGTTATGTGCTCGACGTACTGAGCATTATAAGGTGGATCGATGTATTGAGCAATATAGGGTGGCTCGACGCACTGAGCGATATAGGGTGGCTCGGCGTACTTAGAAATATAGGGTGGCTCGGCGTACAGAGCAATGTAGGGTGGCTCGACGCACTTGGCAATGTGGTATAAAGCAAGATTTGCCCGATAAGATACACAGAGCAAGACTTGCATGCACGACTGATGGTGCTGAGCAGCTGGCAAGATGCATAGAGCAAGACTTGTATGCACGGCTCGAGGTGTTGAGCAACAAGGCACGACTCAATTTACCGGGTAGAGTATACTGTGTTTTTATTTTACTGTGTTGTGTGGTTGTGTTCTTTCTTATAGGGGTAGGGTATGTGTAACTGATATACTGTGTGATGGGTTTTGAGAAGCTAAAAACGATCTTTTTGCATAAAACAATTTTAAGTGGCAAACAAAGCAATTTTAAAATAACTATTATTTTAAGACCATTTTAAAAGAATTCCCAAGAGGATCCAATTATATGAACTAGAAAGATTATTTGACAGCCATAGGATGTAAAGAAGATAACATTTGAAGACTTTGATCCCACTTGGTTTTGGGGAGTTGATGAAGATGACAAAAAACTCAACAAAAAAGTTTCTCTATAATGTATCCACCAACAAGAGTAAGGCACAATTGAATGCTAGTTCCCTTTTGTATTTGTGACTTCTTAAGTCTTTAAGTGCTTAACACAATTAAGCACTAAAGGAGAAGCACTTTTACACCACTTATACTTGCAAGTAGCTTCAAAAGAAATGCAAGAGGGGGAAAAGAAGAAGTGGTCAACGGTTTCATTAAGAAAAGAGGAAAAACTCTAGTAGTTTTTGGTCTTACACTATCTTATATACTCACACATGAGATATAAGATTCAAACCTCCATTAAATGCAAAGTGATTACATGTAAGAGGCATGGGATGTGTAAGAGAAAGGTTGACAAGCAACCTTCCTTCCCATCATGAAATTTGGTCAACAAGGGAAGGACAAATAAATGTTTCCAACTCACTACCTTAAGAAACTAATGTATTATGTATAAGTTAGTGAAATCCAAAGTGTCCAAAAAACTTGTACAAGACTTAATATATCATACCATATGATATAATCACCAGTTTGTTCCCTTTTAATTATTATTTTCATAAAAAATAATTATTCTCTAATTAAATACAAGATTTGATTATTTATTAATAATCATATTAATATAAATATTCAATATGTACCAACTTGCTTAAGGTGTGACCTTATAGGATCATATGTTATTGGCAAATATCATTCTAAAATTATTCTTGAGCATATAGATCCAACACTGCGTACGTGTTGGAACTCACTAAATTGTGTGCTTACCTTTTCCCTATTAAATCATTGTTTCAGGTTCTTCAGGTGTGGGTGATGGCAAGACGTGATTTGTACACACTGGTGCAGCTTCTGTTGGAGATTATGTGTTGATTTGATTTTAGTAGATTGTGACTTCTGCTGGTTTATAACTTATATTTGACAATAGAATATTTTTAAAAAATGATTCATGTTAGGGTTGAAAATTATTAAATAAATGATGTTTTCTATTTAAAATTTTTTTATTCAAAGTTTTAAATTTATCATAAAAACTGGGACGTTACATAAGGTTTGCAACCACTAACACAATTCGACTCGTACACACAATGTCACTAGGCTCGTCCCCTCTTCGAGTTTCTGAAGTACGTTTGTGAGAAATGAGCCAAAGAATCAATTTAGGGCTTTAAATCGTGTCTGTACTGTACGATTTACGCATCGCGTCAATCAATCGAACGCGTCGCGTTCCACCATTAAACACGTCGCCTCACTTTGGCTCTATACGTAGCGATCCTAACACAACAATCTACTTTCAAAATCTTCTATTACAATGGCAATCAACTATTGTGACGCGTCCCGATCCCCTAAGCGACAAGTAACGTGAATTTGAAAGAAAACATTCTGTCCCAATTGAAATGTCTAACATCTCCAATATTTGGCTTCAAGCCGTCAAACTTACACACCATAAACGTATATTATAGGACAACCATACCTGAAACATGGAAATTGTATATTTTTTTGTCAAAAATAACCAAATTAACCTTATGGTCAATTTTACCTCATTAGCATTATGCAAGCATATTTACTCATAGAATTTTGGTGCTTATAAAGATTGATATTTTACAACCATGATATAAACATTTTAGAAATTGTTGAACAATAAAGTTGTTTTGGTGAAATTTAAAGTCAAATAGAATTTTTTTTTTCTTTATTTTTTAGGCTATCATATGTGGTCCCCGTCACCCCACACCCTTTACTTGTTACCTTCCACCTTAGTGCCTAGTCACTTTTCCTTTCACTTAGGAGGTGTTTGTTTTTAAGAGGTAAAAGGTTTGTAGTCTGCCGACCACATCTACAGGCATCTTTCGAAGAAGAGGTGGACCAAATGTCTGCAATCTGCAAGAACAAAACTGTTTATTTTTTAAAGTCCACGGGCTACTAAAATAAACAAAATTATCTACCAAATTATGTATTTATGATGTCTAACCTTTTATTTTGTCAATTACCTTTTATCAATAATTATCTATAATTTTATATTAAAAATTATTATTTTTAGTTACAAGAGGTTAGAAGAGGTTAGAAGATGCAAAAAAAACTTCAGTCCATGTCTACGAGAAGAAGAGGACGCGCATACCTTTTTTGGACTGCGATCTTCTAAAAAGAAAATAGTCTGCAAGGGCTAACATATTTGCGTCGTTTGCAGGCTACATACAAAATAGGCTATGAAGATCTACAAACAAAATCAACACCCCTTAGAAAATGGTTACTTCAGACTTCCTCTTACTTTTTAATAAACAAATAATTTAATAGAAAAAGAGGGAGTAAGAGGTAAGACCATCTCCAGCCCACCTTTATTTTTACACTATTTTTGAAGTAAAAATGGTGTAAAAAGCGGGTTATCTTCAACCCCCCTCTATTTTTCATATTATTTTTACTTTAAAAGATATATTCCTAGCATATTGTTTTTCCTTCATTTACAAAATTGTCAAAACCTCCCATTCTATTTATTATACGTAAACTTTTATATGAATTCGACGTGTAAATATTCAATTTTTTTTTTTGGTTAAAGAGAACGGTACCTCTGGCAAATTTATTAATAAAAAGAATAAATACAATAGAAGGCTGGGGACTCCCCACCAAAGAAACAACAGAGACCATTAGAACAGGCCCCAATGGACAACAAGGCTAAACTAGGAACCAAAACAGGATTTGGAACCAGGAAACAAAACAAGAACAAAACCAAACAACCTGCAAAAAAAAAAAAAACAAACCAAACAAGCAGACAGAAAAAGCAGAAAAGAGGAGAAAGGAGAGAAAAAAGGACCAAAGTGCATAGAACATTAGCATTAAGGAATGTACCAGATCCTTTTAGCCAAATTAACATTAGCAGAAGGTTTCATAGATAGACTCACCAGTCTACATCTAACATCATCTATAACATTATTCCTTACTGCATGATAAGTTAATTTTTTATTTTTGAAAATCCAATTATTTCTTTCCTTCCAAATGTGGTAAATAGCAGCAGCAAACACAATTCTTCGAATGATGGACCAAATGGTCTTACTCTTAGATTTGGGGTTCAGAAGATTAATAATATCAGACCAGCTATCAGTAGTGAAGGAGAGATTGATGACATGCTGAAGGTCATGCCAAACCATAGAAGGGTAAGAACATTCAAAGAAGAGATGGGGAATGGAATCAGAGCAATCACCACAGAAGGCACAAATGAGATTGGAGTTATGGTCCCAAGTTTTAATTTTCTCATGAGTATTGAGACGATTTTTAAGAGCAACCCAAAGAATGAAAGCATGTCCAGGAATATTCTGAGAAAACCAAACAAGATGATACCAATCGATAGGCTGATTATAGGGGCGGATAGAGTTCCAAACAGAACGAACAGAAAAAGGAGAAAGATGACCGTTGGAAGATCTCCAAAGCAGTTTATCAGGAATAGACGGCGATAGGGAAGGCGGGTTATGAGAAAACAGATTAGTATGGGAGTCCCTCCAGCTTTGGGGGCAATCCCAACATCCGTTACGGACAAGGTCAGAAACCTTAGAATCAGGATTGAAACCCGCAGCATGGATGTTACGGGCAGAAAAGAAGTGAGAAAGAGGACCAGCAGGATGCCAATTATCAAACCAAGCCGATGTAGTGCAGCCATCACCCACTTGGGAGACTATATACTCCCGTATCTTACCCCGCATGTCAAGGATGTTTCGCCAGGCATACCCCGAACCGCATTTTTTGGGTGCATCCCAGAAGTTACGGCCACAAAGACGGTACGAGTGGATCCACTTGACCCATAAAGACTCTTTCTTATAAAGGATTCTCCAAGCATGGGAAGCCATAAGGGCAACATTCCAGACCGCCAGGTTACGAATACCAAGGCCACCATGAGCCTTAGGGAGACACACAGTCTTCCAGGAAACTTTGGCTTTTCCACGTTTCAGCTCACCATTACACCAGAGGAAACCCCTCATCAGCTTCTCAATCTCGTTAAAGATAGATTTAGGAAGAATAAAAACAGAAGCCCAATAGATTTGCATAGAAGAAAGAACAGAGAGGATGAGCTGGAGACGCCCAGCAAATGAAAGAGACTTGTTTTTCCAGTTATTAATTCTGCATTTGATTTTATCAACAAGCCCTTTACAATCCTTATGGGCGAGACGTGTGGTGATAAGAGGGACCCCAAGGTATCTGACAGGGAAAGATCCCTCAGGAAACCTAACAATACGATCAATGGCCGCCCTGGTCCTTTCACCAACATTGCAGTAAAAGGCTTCGCTTTTCGCTTCATTAGGATAGAGACCAGAGACCCCAGAGAATTCAGCAAGAGAGTCAAAGATGATACTAGCCGAAGAGCTATCGCCATGACAGAAGAGAAGAAGATCATCGGCAAAACAGAGATGGGTGATACTTTGCTCATCACAATGCCTGTGGAATTTAAAAGAATTGGAGACTGAGATGTTTCTCTTGATCATAAGGTTGAGCACCTCCATGACTAGAGTGAAGAGATAGGGAGAGAGGGGGTCACCCTGACGGAGGCCCCTTTTGCCATCGAAAAAACCATGAGTATTACCATTGATACTCACAGAGTAAGCAGGAGTAGAAACACAAGTCATTATCCAGTCAATCATACGGTTGGGGAACCTAAATCCAAACAAGATTGTTCGAAGAAAGAACCAGTCCACCGTATCATATGCTTTTTGAATATCAACTTTGAAAGCACACCTGGGAGGACCACGATGACGATGATAATCACGCATAAGCTCATGGACAAGAAGAACGTTGTCGGTGATCAGCCGACCAGGGATGAAAGCAGATTGGTTTTCATCAACCAGGGAGGAGAGATGGTTCTTGATACGTTCCGCAATAATCTTACTGATACATTTGTAAACAACATTACAGCAAGCTATAGGGCAGAAATCAGTGACTTTGGAAGGGGAGTCAACCTTAGGGATGAGAGCAAGCACGGTGTTGTTGAAAGACTTAAGCAGTTTTCCAGAATAGAAGAACTCCTTAACCGCTAAACAGAAATCAGTGCCCACAATATCCCAAGCAGACTTGAAGAACTTGGCCGTGAAACCATCGGGGCCAGGGGCTTTATCATCACCCATCTGGAACAAGACACACTTAACCTCCTCATCCGTAACAGGAGCAAGCATCGTGGCAGACTGGATATGGGAGAGTTTATTAGCAAAGAGGGAACAAGGGTCACGAATAGGAAGGGAGGGGTGGGCAGATCCCAAGAAAGTTTGAAAGTGGGAGACAAAGAGATTAGGGAGGGCATCCCCAGAGATCCAGTTGCCCTGAGCATCCTGGATAGAGTCGATCCGATTGCGAGACTTATTGTTTTTAACCGACTTGTGGAAAAAAGCAGAATTTTTATCGCCCTCACGAAGCCAGTCAACCTTAGCCTTCTGTTTTAGGAACCTCTCTTCATCGAGGCTAGCCTCGTTATACGCCAGAAGATACCTGCATTGTTCTTCACGAATATCCCTATTAGAAGGGTCCCGATCCAGAGCAATTTGAATTCTATCAAGCTCAGTACGAAGGGAGATAACCTTAGAGAAGAGATTGCCCTGGCTGCGAAGCAGCAGACGCATGGGTTTTTTCAGATTTTTAAGATTTTGGAAAACCTTATACATCTGATGGCCGGGAATATTGGGATCCCAAGAAGAAGCAACGGATTGCTTGAATTCGGTCTTATAGGTCAAGAAATTAGGGAATTTGAACGGTTTAGGCTTGAATGGGAGACGTTGGGGGAGAGAAAGCACAGCAGAGGTATGGTCGGACGAACGGTAAGGGAGAAAAGTGACAGAAGCAGAGGGGAAAGAATCAACGAAGTGCGGATTACCCATGACGCGGTCAATCTTTTTAAGAATGCCACTGGATCCATTAGGAGACTTGGTCCAAGTGTAAAAGAGACCTTTATAATTAAGGTCCTCCATCTCCATCTGATTGACACAATCCCTGAAATCTTCCATGGCACGAGAGATACCAGACGTCCCGGAGGTGCTATCTTTCATGTCAAGAGCAACATTGAAATCACCCAAGATGATCCAAGGGGCATCTTTAACCACATTCTTATTGGCAGCAAGAGACTCCCAAAGAGAGCGACGCATCATGTAATTGTTATGAGCATAGACGAAAGAGCAGAAGAAGGATTTATTAGAGGCACGAATGTTAACGCTGAAGTGCATAACCTGATCATTTAAGTCAAGAAGCATCATATCCACAGCCATCGGGTCCCATGCAACCACAATTCTAGTTCCACGATTGCAAAAAAGGCCGTTAGACGACCAAGCCCAGGGGCCAAAAGCATGGCTACAGATATGAGGAAGCTTAGAGAAGGATGCACGAGTCTCAAGGGAAGCACAAATATGAAGATTTTGATCGAGAATAAGATCTCTCAAAGCTTTCTGATGAGAAAGCTTACATAGACCTCTAGTATTCCACGAAGCGATATGCGTCATATGGAAACCTGGGAGTTGGTGGAGTCCATCTGCTCGGACGCCTGAGGTATACTAATGTGGTCATCAAGTGATTCAAAATCATCAGCAATAAACTTGGCTGTATCTCCATCATCAGATTCGACCTCAATGAGTTCATCCTCATCTGAAAGGTCATCAAGAGTAACAGGGGATGGGACATGCATAGAAGGAAGGGGGTAGAGGCAGTGGGAAGATCCGTAATGTCGTTGGAACAAGACTCAAGGACGGAAAAGGCGTTGAAGATAGGAGTGGAGATCTTAGAATGTTTTGGTGGTGTAGAGGAAGAGAGGCGGAGGATTGGGCTAGGGAAACCAACTACACCTATAGAATCCTTCTTGGAGGGATTAATAGAATGAGTGGGAATGGGAGGGCGGTTGTTGTTTCTCGTTTTATTAATACTTTTATTATTTTTATTATAGACGTAATTTTTTGAAGTTTCTTTAGCCATCCTACCCCTATGGGTATTTCTATTAGAATTACTTTGCGGAATATCATTAGTAGAATTTTCATTATTTGGCCCTTGTTTCGTTAAAGTTTTCTTTTTAGTGACCACCGTAAATCCATCATCAAGTTGCATAGGAGAGGTAACTATAACCTGATCAATAGGCATTTTATCTTTGGGCTTAGGTTCATTAGTCTTGGAGATGACATGCATACATTTGTTAGTTTCATGACCATAAACCATGCAATGAGAGCACATATGTGGTTTACATTCATACTCAATGCGAAGAGTATGGGTGGAAAACTCAAGAGTATCAGGATCAGGAATACGAATAATCACTTTATCGTCCCAAGAAGATTTAGTGTGGACCTCAAGAAGGATACACACATATACAGATTTCCCAGCCGCATACTTGCACATATTAGCCGTATAGGAGTCCATAGCAAGGGGCTTACCAATTTTCGAAGCAATGTGGCTAAGACCATCATCACTCCAAGCCTCATAGGGAATATCATGGATTTTAATCCATAGAGGAAGCTTGTCATGATTGTTCTTATGAATAGTCAGTCCGGGACGCCATTTTTGCATGACAATTGGGACCCCCTTAAAAGTCCAGGGTCCATGTGTGATAACATGGTCAAGGCCATTGTCATCACTAAATTTAAAAAGATAAACACCTTTTCCATTTAGAAGGACATCTTGAAGACCATGGATAGACCACATTTTGGAAGCTAGATAACGAACATCAGAGTAATTCATTTTTTTTCCGACAAAGTAACCACAGATAGTCCGCGCAAATGTTTCACAAAATTTAGTAACGGCCGTTAAAGGAATATCGACTGGGACATTAATATTATTACATAAATTAGGGATAAAACGAAAGTTATCGTTAGCGTGTTTTTGGGAACCAGTAATGATATTAGCATGAGAGTTATTAAGTAAAGGTAACTTGCGAGCCCATGCATTCTTTTCTTTGTTTTTATTTTCATGATTTAAGTTTTGTGAATTAACATTTTGGTCAAGGGATTTAGCATCAATAGAGTAATTGGGCTTAATTTTTTCACCTATGTCATCAATATGGGTTTTCATTTGGCCTTTTACATAGTTTTGGTCTTCAACAATTGGATAAGAGGAATTGGGATGCATTTGATAGATTGGTGGAAAAGAAGGTCCACGAATAGTTTTAAAGTTTGTACATTTACTCGTAGCTTTAGACATAGGATTGGAAGACATTGGATGAGGGAGTGGACCCAAAAGAGAAGGATAGTTATTCTTATTAGATGGAATAATCGGCTGAAAAGTGGAAGTGGGGGAAAGAGGGTCAACAAGATGAGTGGGAATGTGATCATTATCCACATTGGATGCTTTAAAGTGAACACCATCTTTAACATAATTAGAACTTGCAAAGTTAAAGGTAGAGTTAGTAAATTTCTTACCCCATTTGTCTTGCATTTGAACCGAGTCTTCAGCTTTATAATTGTCGGGTTTGTCACCAGCATGAGCTGTAGTAGGAGTAACGGTAATGTTCTTGATCGGAAAAGTGCTTGGCCCTGTACCGGTTACTTCTTCTTCCATGGATTGCGGTTTACCGGTTACATTTGCTTGATCGTATAGCCGAGTGGACTGTTTATTCAAATGTTTTTCGACCACCTTGCTCCTTTCAGCGTCGACTTGATCAACTTCCTCCATCATGGACGGAACATTGCATGGGGTATGATCGGAGGTACATGTCATCAGGCCCGTGGACGTAAAGTTGGAATTGGCTTGATTGAATGTACAAGTTTTTTTACCGGGGATCTCTCCTTCATCATATACGTGTCCAACTTCATCCAGCATATCATCCTCCAAGACGTGACCCACTTCCTTCACCATGACATTCTTCATCAAATCATCCTCCAAGATCATGTCCTTATTTCGGTTTTCACCATTCATTGTCTCGATCTCCAAATCACCATGATTCATATTTTCAGATGGTTGAATTAATCAAGTGGATATCAGATCTGGGATGTGTAATGATCCGATGATCACATTGGTTTGTAACTTCTGAGAAGCAGATCCGAGCTTGGAAGAAATCACATCATCAAGACTAGTTCTTTTCTGCATTAGACTATCTCTTCTAGCTTGATCTTCTTTAACAACCGATTCATTTAGAAGTGTGGTTTTTTCAGAAGTATGATAATGGTTCCTTTGTTTGGATTGTTTGTTTTCTTTAATTTCATTATAAGACTTGAAATAAAAATTGGAATTTTGAGCCGATTGAGCTGAAAAAATCAGAAACTTGTTATCATGTTTTTGTTGCACCACTCTAGCACCAATGTCATTTGCAAGAAATGGATTGGTATCAGGAGTCTTTCCCGGTGTATCACTAGCCATGCTAAAATTCACCCAGAAAAAACAAAAATGCTAAAATTCAACCAGAACTCAAGAACACTGTAGAGAGAGAGAAGGTTGATAAATATAACTAATTGATATCATTTAATATATAACATGATTCTAAATATTTGCTATTATATTTAAATTAAACTAGAAATGTATACAAATAAAAGTTAAAGGACTAAAAATGACAAATGAAACATTGACTCTATTTTTTGTGTAAATAAATAGTATTACTTTATATTTGGAGTAATATTATTCAAAAACCCAAAAATAGAGTGGGTTATACAGGTGTGTTGGAGGAAAAAAGAGTTTAAAGCATCTCCAACCCACCTCTATTTATAAATTTACTTCATTTTTAAACTTATTTCATTCCAACTCACCTCTATAACTCACTTCATTTTTTAGCATATGAATAATATTACTTCAAATATTGAGTAATACTATTTATTTGCACCAAAAATGGAGTGGAAGTTTCCATTCTCATTTTTAGTCCATCGTTTTTATTTTATACATTTTTAGTTTTAATTTAAATGTAATAATAAATATTTACAATATAATGTTATATATTAAATGATATTAATTAATCTTAATTATAAAACTAGATATTTATGTATTGAATTCATATAAAAATTTACTTATATTTGAAAAATAAAAAATACGGTAACGTATATACGAATTATTTATTTTTTTTATAAATTTGCGATAATATAATTTAGAATATTATTACAACAAAAAGACAAAATACTTATTTATTAAAAGCTAATAAATAGAATGGGTAGTTTTGACACATTATATAAATTGAATAAATAGAATATAGTAGGAATATAAAATTTGAAGTAAAAATGGTATAAAAATAGAGTTGGGATGGTCTTAAAATATAGAAATTGTTTAAAGATGGTCTTAAAATAGAGCAAACTCATTTATAAAATATGGTGAATTCTTACTGTGGAATGACATAAAATAATGGGAAAATGGAGGGGTGATTATCAAACCTCAACACAGCCAAGTCAGCCTCACCTATAGTGTATGGCTTACACACCCTGTAACCTTAGTAGTTAATACAAAATATTGATAATGTTTAAACTTTTTTTTTTTTTAGTATTTAACCAATAAGAGCATTGCAAAAATAAACCTTTATTTAAGTTTGTTAATGATATTTTAACGACAACTCATCAATGCAAAAATCTTAAAAAAAAAATACTCCATAATAATAAATCTTTTTACAAGACCTGTCAATTTGAACTTATATCTTTCATATAAATTGGTTTATTTAACAATGCTTGTAAATCAATTGATCAACCAAAATGATTAAACCAAGAGGTTGTATTGAAAATGTTCAGAGCAAGCCATTTCATTGTTTTTTTAAACAAAATAGCTTTGAAAAACTTATATTGTGAAACCTAAATGTTAATTCAAGAATCCAAAAATTCAATATATCGTTACAATACTTGAATTTTTTTCATCGACATTTATGGGATACATTATTATTATTATTATTATTATTATTATTATTATTATTATTATTATTATTATTATTATTATTAACAAGAGCTTATAAGGTGTAGCACCCATCAAATGATTGAAAAAACTCGTGATGTTTGTTTTATCTAAAATGGTGTGTTTGACTATGCAAACACTTACATATTAAAACAAAGAATGTTTAAACATAAAAATACTTTTTGGTTTTGTTTTCCAAAAGACAAAATAACTTTTGATTTTGAAAGACATCCTCTAAGACATGTTTGGCGTCACTACTAGTTAATAAACAATTTATTTTTGAGTTTTGTTAGGTTGTCATGTTTAATGAGCCAAAAAGTAATTTATAAGTTAAATTTTAAAAAATATATATTTAAACTAGCATTTCAATGAGGTTATGAAGACTTTTTAGAAATTCTTGCAAATATATCATTAACTAATTACAAAAAACTTATTTTTCTACATCACTTTCATGTCATTATAATTTGTCAAACAACTTATCAGTTAGTTTTTACCAAACTTCATTTTTGATCAGTTAGAAACTAGTTTATCAGTTATTAGCTAGCTTTTCAGTTAGCACGTCAAACATAGTCTAAGTTTTAGCCATAATCCGATATTTCTTTTTCCACCAAACTGACACTACCACTGCCACTGCCACCACCACCGCCACCGCTGCTTCTGACACTGTCACCACCACCACTATCACTGCCACCTTCGCCGTCTCCGCCACCACCTTCATCGCCTCCATTACCACCATTACAACGCCTTAATAAAAGGTTGTAAATTTACAAGTTCCATTAAAATTGTTTGTTCGAAAGAGCTCTCGTTACTTTATAAAATAAAAAGGTTTAAAAAAGCTTCTATCATGAATATTTTTAATAACAATGTCAACTATGATTGGTATTTCTTTAAACATCTGATCTTTCACAAAGCGATAGTACCAAAAGCTGTATCGTATATATTTATTTGATTTGACCATATATGAACTTTATGACTAGGATGGTGCATGTCACATTCTCACATTTAATATTCTTTCTCAAATTCCTTTTTCTCGAGCTTGTGTGCTATAGTCAGGATTGGCCATGTCCTTATCTCGTTTAACAACTGATTTCGTCAAGTCGCACACAAACTTGACGAAACTCATGGTACATTTTTTGTTACTTTGAAAATACACTTTTTCTTATTTTGAAATCGTATCATTTTGGTTGATTCATTCGTTTTATTGTATGAGTTGGCTTGGCGGATAACAATCAATCACACCTTGCTTCTTTTAGGACAAAGATATTATCATTAAAATTTGACACGATGAATGCATAAAAACATTATACTTATTACCCTTGAATCAAACGTGAGGATTGGCGTTAAATTTACATCCCTTTATTTCTTTACATCCAAAGCCAAAAAAAAAAAAAAAAATGTTGTAAATGTTTTCATAAAACGACTGGTATGTATTTTGAAAACCGAAGAAATAATATATATTAGTAACAATATTGATTATTTTGTGTTTTATTTATATTAATTTGAGTTGTTAAATTAATTTATACTAAAAGAATTTGAATAAAAAGAAACCGTATTTTATATGGTGCTTCATCCTTAAAAATATCTTGAACCACAAAGACTGTGGGAGGCAACAAAGCAGCAATTATTCCATGAATCCAAGGGTATACACGTAATCATACGATTTCAAATGCAACCAATGGGCTGTGCGGACATGAAAGCTTCCTTCCATTGTAGTTAACAAATATTATTGACTAGCATCTATTATTATTTATTGGGATATCTATTAAAAATTAATCGTATTTGTCAATAGTTTTAAACAAAATAATATTTTTTTTAAGGGTTAATATTATTATAGCATAATAATGCTCATATTTTGGTTCGATTTAGTCTCTAATATTTTTTTCTTTTGAGCAATAGGCGAGTAAACTTGATAAAAACTTGTTATATAGGAGAAGAACCTCATACAGAAAAGGTTATCCGGTCAAATAGTTTATGTGACAGTATGGTGTGGGGAGACACAATGCACGTCAACTCCACGTCAAGGATGCGATGAACCCGTATTAATTCAACCCCTAAAATAAAACAACCAAATCAGAGCCCCAGTTCTTCTGCTCGTCAATTGTAGAAACCGGAAGAAAAGTTGTATCAAGTATCGGTGAAGCTTTTAGAGCCCAAACCAACCAAATCTGGACAACTTCAACAGGCACTATAGGAGTTCTCAAGAAGGCCTCTAACACTGATGCAAAAAGTGTTAGTGGATCCCACATTGGTGCAACACGGTCCTATAAGTTTGTATATATATTGGCGTCTCCCCTCTCTCCACAAGGGCTCTTTTGGAGAGACAATCTTGGGTTCGATATATATTTACATGGTATCAGAGCGGGTGTCCCGCACCCTTGTAACCTCATCGAGTCTACGTCTCTGAGGGGGAGTGTTAGTGGATCCCACATTAGTGCGACACGGTCCTATAAGTTTGTATATATGTTGGCGTCCCCCTCTCTCCACAATGGCTCTTTTGGAGAGACAATATTGGCTCGACATATATTTACAAAAAGAGCGTCTGAGATGGTTGCCTTCGAGAAGAAATTTATGGAGGAACTGGATACGATGAAGAAGGCCAATTATGATAACACGATTAATGAAAATGATTACTTCAACGCCATCATGGTTACTCTAGGAAATTGTCATAAATAAGAAATTGGGCGAATCCTAGAGTGTATTAGATTTCACCACCAGCAGCTTGGTGATGATAGAGGTGAAAAACAAATTGATTGGGGAGACAACCAAAATTCTTAAGTGTCCGGTACATGAAGTTGACATGATAGCTACCATTACAACCTTGGGAGAATTCTAAAAAGAAACCAACATTGGACAAGTGGATCGATTTGGTATCCAAAAATATGATTGAATCTTTCCTCAAGGTGTTTGAAAAGATGGATGCCCTGAAGCAGGAACCAGGGTTTGCAGACAAGGTTGAGCCTTTATCCACAGAAGGGGGAGAAGGCCATGAACAAAATATTATGTTATCCACTTTCTCCTCCTCATATGAAGGCGAAGAAGAAGAATAATAAGAGGAAGTCGAACAATAGGCTAGTTCAAAAAATCAAGGCCGAAAAGAATCTCCCAACCGTGAACAATAACCTCCGTTCATCACCCATACAAATATTCCCTTCCCAGATCCAAAAATCACTCTGGATGCTCCACATGAAAATAAGGATAAACAAATAATCCTTCACGAAGAACACCTTAATCTCAATATTTAACCTCGACGATTTTGATCCATAATAAGAGGCAAGGCTGAAAAAAGAATAGGAGGACTAAGATCATTTGGTTACCCTGCATTTACACGAAGAATAGATTGCCCAACAAATCGCCAAGACTTCGTCAAGAAAAGACGCTACAAATGAAGAAACTCCGTAAGGGACTGGTATGCCAGTTTTTGTGTGGATCGATATTGTTGCAAACCTTTCGGATAGGGACTTTCATCCAACCGACACTTGTGAGCCACCATCATTACTAGGATTTGAGAGGGATTATCCAAACAACCCCAATGGTAACCCCTTGATTTTGCATAATATAATTCTCCGGAAGATAGGGACTTTAACAGATAGTAAAATTCTTGAGTTGTTCATTCAAAAGCATCAACATGCTTTTATGGTATGGAACAGGGTAGCCATCATCTGAGTTAAGGAATTTAAGGAAAGAAAATTTCAAGGTGCTATGTACTACATTAACAACATCGTCAGATTGATGACGAGGAGTATACTATTACACAAGTAAACTTCCTTATTGTCAACCCTACATACCTACTTACCATTGCTAATACTAGGTATTTGGAGACAGATCTTAGGGAAATATTTTATGTCAAATTACCTTTTCATGTGTTAGTGATTAGTCGTTGACCAACTTGACTTGTGGTTTTTGATGTAATCGTTTAAAACAATATTCTGATGATGTCTTTATGGTGTATGTTCAACTATAACTGCTGAACTTTTGTTAAGTTATCAATGAACAAACCTTACCATCTTTGAGTGTGTTAATTGTTGTGTTGATAAAGATCTGAAATTTATAATATCTTGAACACCAAAATTCAGACATGATTTCAGTTCATGCCTTAGGAGTTTGATACATAGAAGAATTACAAGTTCCAGAAGAGACTGAAAGAGGACACTGAAATTCAAGATGAATTTCGATCATGAAGATTTTTTTGTATTCAAGCTAACTCAAAGAGTCATCAGAAGATCAAGACATCAGCAGCTCACATCAGAAGTTCATATATACCGAAGATCACACCTGATCTTCGGTTACTTCAGAAGATTGTATCATCTTAAGAGTTAATGTCAAGTGAAGATAAAGACAAAGATAAGTAGATCAGATTATATAGTACATATAGGCTATGTAACACCCGGCTTTTAAAACAAAAACACCCCTGAAAAATTTTTCATTTAAAACACAGGTTTCAATACATAAAATCATAACAAGGGGTATATTTTAATAATTACGGGTACAAGTGTATCAAGGAGAGTATAAAATACCATAACTCCTTTAAAGCCGGGCTGCTACTGACAGCATCTACGAGTCCCACTTCAAAGTCACGGACTCTATCTTGTCCCCTATCAGTATCATGCTAACCTGCAGGGACAGTAACAAACGGTATGAGCTACAAAGCTCAGTGAATAATCAAATCTGCAGATAACACGTATCAAAACACAATCATATAACTGTCTGGATATCGAATCCAAACTCCTAGCCTTACTGGCTGACCATATATACTCTAGGATTTCACATCCTATTCTGTAGCCCTACAGGCTGAATCATAGTGACCTGTAATCAACAAGCCACGTTAGTTATTTGCATCTATAATCATGTCTAACGATTTCTGTCCCATATTTCTTAGTCACAATGGACTGCATCATATATCATGGCTAACAGCCGCACCCTGTGTCATAGCTATATAAGCTGCACCAAAACATTATCAATATAAAATTCATAGCCCGCAGGCCGCACCAGCTGGGTTTGATAACCCGATATCATAGCCAAAAGGCTGCACCGTGTACCTGTAACAATATCATAGCCAAACAGGCTGTACCGTGTACCTGTAACAAAATCATAGCCAAACAGGCTGCACCAAACATCATAGCCCGAAGGCCGCATCGGAGACATAGCCCGAAGGCCGCACCGGAGTCCTCGCCCGAAGGCCACATCGGAGACATAGCCCGAAGGCCGCACCGGTTGGACATACAATCCAAAAATCATAGCCATATAGGCCGCACCCATTGGATATAAAAATCCAGAAATCATTGCTCGTAGGCTGCACCCATTGGATATAAAATCCAGAATTAGTTATGGCTCACGGATTAGCCGCTATTGCCTAGACTCACGGTTCCGTTCTTGTCATCGCAATGACTCACGGCTTATCCGGTCTTGTCTCTTCAAACGTATCTTTTTCGTCCCACAATCAGTTTCAACCTGTAACAACTCAATCATCATATATCACATATGGTATCAGTGAGATTACTCACCTGGATGCTAGCTGCATTAAATTCCCGGTTGTTTCTTGCCTTTACGTGCACCACAACCATTTTGTCCCATACCTATTAATTCATTTATATACCAAATGATAATAGGTTAATAATCATCTACATTGACTCTAATACACTAGAGTTCAATACAATATCATTACAAACAATGCCTAGTTAATAAACTTTCCGTTTACTAACTTTTCATGAATTTTACTATTCACCGAGGCATTGGAATCGATCTACAGTGCCCCCGAGGGGTCGGAAACTCAATCTAAAAATTTTCCCAAACTTTTCAGACCATAACGAGCCTATGGTCCAAATTTGAGCTAAAACGGACAAGCCAAACAAAAGTTAGCATTTCAAAGTCCCTGCCTGAGGGGCGCACCCCGCCCAGACATGGGCGCACTGCGCCTGGGCGCACCCCGCCAGGCTTTTGGGCGCACCGCGCCTATCGCCTGCAGGTGTCTCCTGTCCAGCCGCGATTTATGCACTGTAGCAAGCAGTTTTGGTCCATTAAGTCCTTAATCAGGTCCTTAATCGATTGGGGTTTGTTCTAGGACCAAAACCCTTGACTAATAACTAGTTTTAAACCATTACAAACACCTTAATCACACCAATTCATGATTTAGGGTTCTTGAGCAACAACTCAATTTATCAACAATAGCAATGTACTTTGCTATTTTTAACATATGTTCTTACTACTTGAACATGCTTAAGCCCAGAAATCATATAAACATCATGGATTATGGCTGAAATCATAAATTCCCGTCCACTCCATTAAGACTCACCAAGAACACACAAAAGCTTGGATAGAAATCAAGTTACTAACCTCAAATTGTTTAGGAATCACCCATTCCAAACCTTGATTCCAATTCCTTGCCTCAAGCTTCATGATCTTCCAGAAATTTCTCTCCAAAATCCACTCCCGTAGCTGCACAATGAGCTGGTCAAAGAGGAGAGTCAAACTCTCTATATTTATACTCCAAAAATTTACATTTTTGGTCCTAAAGTTCCATTTCTTGAACTTTGTCCACAAAATCAAGTTTTATTACAATAAAACTTCCATTTCTTACATTTTGGCCACAACCAACAATATTTTTACATAATTGGTCGTTGACTTGGTCAAATGACCAAAATACCCTTTTTCGGTAAAACGACCAAAAACCAGTTTTTATAACATTTTAAGTCCAAAACTTAAAATATTATTTCAAACCAAATACTTTTCTGTCCAAAAGACCATTTTACCCTTACAAGGTAAAATGACCAATTTACCCTTTTATAATAATTAAAAAAAGAGTATCTTGGCGTTACAGGCTAGTCATTTTATATTCCCCAAAGTCATATGACGCTTGTACTTTCCCGTTAGAGAACATTCAATCATAGGTCATCCTAGTCTGACTTTGTACTATTATTCTTAGAACAATCTGAAGTGGACTGGTCTGTAGTCCCTTTAGTCCGTAGGTTCTTATCTGGTGGGAACTCTCCTTGCACTATAAAAGGAGAGTTCTACTACACTTTTTATTCATGGTTTGGAGAAACTCCTTTGTAACTCTTCTCAGATGATATAAAAACTCTTCATTTCATCAAATAACTTGTTCTTAATGTTCATACTTTTGTTCTTATTCAAGTGTGTTTAATTCCTGCATTTTTATCTTAAGTCTTTCAAACGTCCGCACAATTACTTGTTTATCTTAAATATTGTTGAGAAATCGATCTTTCAAAGTTATTATTAAGTTTTTCTGACTTTGCTTTTTCCAACATCATCGATGTTTCCCAATATCTAACAGACTTTCCTTATATAGTCAACTTTGTAACCATTGAATGAGTGCCCTTTTTCGAATGCTAAATGAAATACAAGTAATCTCTTAGATCAACTTATCACAACTTTCTCTCTTACTTATTCGTAACTATTTTATCATTTTGTCATTACGCTTACATTGAATATATAATTGTTGAATTTCGTCATTATTAATTTCACACTTTCTAGTCATTCTATATACGTGCGTCTTTGTATGTCATCAATTGGTATTAGAGCGAAGGTGGTTAGGTTACTTTTGCTATCCTTAAATTATAATTGTTAAGTCAACATTGGTTACTTGCATTTATGAGCTAGAAGTAAAAGAATCTTGCTTATACCATTTTTGCTCCTAAAAATTAAACAATCGAATGGCTAATCAAAATATGACACCTATGTATTGTATGAGCATTTCCAACAATCCCCCCCCCCCCCCCCACCCACACACACACACACATGCGCAAACACAGTTTAATTTTAAATACATACTATTATTATTTTATAAAAATATAAAAATTAATATTTTTACAATACCTTAAATGGGGAAGAAAATGGAAAAACTGTAAATTTCAATGGTTTACGTGGCTCCTATAGGTAGGGGTGGCAATCCATGACACGACACGACAAAAATACACGACACGAAATGAAGTTGAGACGAAATAGAATTTTTAATTCGTGTTCGTGTCGTGTTCGTGTTCAAAATTCGACATAATATTAACATGTTTTTGTCGTGTTTATCGTGTTTGTCATGTTTTGTATGATTAATTATGAATTAAATAAACTAAATGTTTATTTTATTTTATCTTTTTCGTGGTTGTCGTGTTGGTTGTTTTTATCGTGTTTTAATTGGGTCGTTTTCGTGTTAGCAAAGCAAAACACGACGTCGTGTCATGTCGTGTTCGTGTTATATAAAAATTTGTCGTGTCGTTTCGTGTGAGGAAAAAACCCGACACGACTGTCCGATTTGTCATCCCTACCTATAGGGCTTGGTTTATTGAAGCTTTGTAAAACAATTGCTCAAATATTTATAAGTGTGGTTTCATAAAAGAACTATTTCATGCGAACCTTAAATAGAAATGTTAACATTAAAACATTTTTACTTTAAAAAGCAATAATTTTAATATGTTTTTACATGTTCTAGTCGTCTTGGTCTTCTACTAACGATAGCCATTAAATTGTTATTTTATCGATCTTTTCCTTCCTATAAAAACCATGATTAAGAATGTGCAACAAAATGCATCTCACTGCATCTTTGTCAGATATTGCGTGAAAATAGTTGTCTAATATAAAATAGTGGATATCTCTACCGTTAACAAAGTATCTGATCTGTGTGGGAACACGTGTTGGCGGAAGGTCGATATTTGTTTTCATATATTTTTTTGGAGGCGGAATAATCTCCAAAATTTTAATCCCATTACTATATATAATTAAATTACAACCTGTTTTTAGAAGGATTGGAGGGTAAAGGGGGTTTCATGATTTTTAGCGGGGTGCTTCTTCTTCCCCAATCGCTTGTGGCCATATGTTGGACACATGTTTTCTTCCCCTTCCGTCTTCTTATCAGATGTTACACGTCCTGCTTCGTTCTTCACCAAATCGGTTTCTTTTTCAGTGGCCTGGTTACGATGCAATCAGAGAGAGAGAGAGAGAGAGAGAGAGAGAGAGAGAGAGAGGAAGGAGAGATTGGTGAGACAGACCGACTTCTACATCCAATTGCAGTTATACATAGACGAAATCGGAGGGTTGACGTTTCTTTCTTTCTAGATTTCTTCAACACAAAGTTTTTCTAGAATGATTGATAGGGTGGAAGGGTTTGAGGGTTTTAACGAGGGTGTGTTTTTTTTCACCAATGAGCTTATAACAGATTTTCATCCACCGCTCCCTCTTCTGGCGAGACGTCCCCTCTCCTGTTGGTGTCTTCCCATGGATCGAATCCGTTTCTTCTCCAAGTTTCTTCTTTATCCCCATTCTTAATCGAACGACCTTCACGACACCTCACCCTCATCCAAGTCGTCACATAATTGTATCTGAGTTCAATAGAGACCGAGAGACAGAAAAGAGAGATCGAGAAAGAGGCGAAGGACCGGGATAACAAATGAGTTTGGAGCAGTTCAAGCAGCAAACTGAGAGAAGAGGAGGATGACGACTAGAAAAGCTCCAGCCGTCGGGGGTGAACCTGTTAGGTCAACACTCGGCGGAGATGAACCAATACGCCACCGCGTACGTCGGCAATCTTGACCCACAGGTACTTTCATGTCTGTTCATAGATCATCTTTACTGTCGATTTGAATAATCGGTATTGGTAGAATTGCGACTCCAATGGCTAGGTTGAACGGGTCTAATTTCTGGAATAATTGCCTTGTGGTAGTATGACTTCATGGAATCCCAATGTTGACTTGCGGTATTTCTGCAGTTGTCATAGTCGTCCCCTTTAGCTAACACACAGATAGAAATTAGTTACAGGTTAAATCGATTATTTGAACATTTAAAAAAAATTACCAGGAACATGTTGTTTTTTGGCTGAATCTTCTTCTGAAGGATAATCAACCATCTGTCCAAATGAGTCCATCTTTTTTACTACATTCATCCAATTCATGTTACCTGGTTCATGTTTTGAACTCTTTTTTGTATTGAAAAGAGGAAGTTTTGGGGCCAGATGAAGTTTTGGGGCCAGATGAAGGTTGGTTTCCACAATTAACAAGAACATCAAAATAATTCCTGAAAGAATTACCATATAAATTTCCTTCAATTGGCTTCATCAACAAAATCTACCATCCAAATGTCGATGAAATGTAACTTTCTTTTACCTTTAAATACAATTATTACCAAAATTCGTTGTTATCAAGAACAAATATGACTGTTTGCAGGTCTGGATCAGTTTGTTTAGATGTTATCAATCAGACATGGAGTCCGATGTTTGGTAAATCGGCTTATCACCGTTTTTATATATTTTCTTTTACTTTTTACAATTTTGTTGGTGTTTAATGAAGTACTATCTTTAATCTGCAGATCTTGTGAATGTGTTTGAAGTTTTTCTTCCTCAGCTTCTTTTGTATCCAAACCCATCTGATCCCTTAAATGGAGATGCTGCTGCACTGATGATGCAAGACCGAACTGCATATGAGCAAAAGGTTAAAGGTAAGTCCGAAATTGATTGAATTAAAATATACCTGTATATAAAATTCCCGTTTAATACGTACCTTGATTCTTTTCGTACTGCTTACCCAGACCTCTCCGATTGGTACAATACGCTTGCCGATCTGATTTTTAAGTTTTTGATTCCGCCGTTTCTGCTCTTCAATCCCTCGGCATTCACGCAAGCACTAATCATCTCTCTGTAGCTCCGACTTCAGTTTTAAATTTATGTTTAGTGTACTCACAGTTTATGTTTAATGACCTACATGGCAGGTGCTCGATGAAATGTCACAGTGAAACTTAGCAACCAAAATACACAACCTAAATATTATCAATCTGTTTTATTGAATACGCAAACTAAAGTTAAATATTATCATTAAAAAGCATTTGTCAAAACGTCTAAAATGTCACCAATGTCAACTATAAAAATATAGCGATCATATAATGTTTTCATCGTCTTTTATTATTATAACCAGTTAACCGCATACTTGATTAAAATGACATCAATTTTAACTTAAAAACCGACAAGTTAAAGGAGGGTCTTTATACAACATTTCAAATAAATAAGGACAAATGTTTAATTGTTCAAAAAACCTTTTGCTTTCAAGTAAGATTTGTGAAGATAGGTTTTTATTATTTAAAGTTAGTTTTTTTGGAACATGGAAAACTGATGTGGCGAAAAGAAAAAGCTTCTGAATCGGATATTTTCATAAATATTTGATCATTTTTTTTCAATTACACAAACAGGTATATGCGATCACATTATCTTTAAAGTAGTCTGTGTATGTGGTGCAACAAATGTTCTTGCAGATGATCTTTTACCTAATAAAACCCTAAGAGACACAATAAACCGAATATTGGAGTCGAATAACATCAGTGCAGAAAATGGTGGCAGTGCTTTTTACGTTCAAGGTATCTACAACTTATAACCAAATCATATCTTGGAGTAAATTACAATAATGGTCCCTCTTCATTCTGATTTTCGCCATATTTAGTCCAAATCTAAAACCTTTTCAAATTTGATCCTTATTTCAAGGTTTCATGCCGTATATGGTTCTCAGAACCTTGAAATAAGAACTAAAATTCAAAAAGTTTCAATTTTGGACGTAAAACGGTGAAATTCAAAAAGAATGAGGACCATTCTTGTAATTTATTCCATTTCTTTACACTATTTATTTGTTTATTTATGTTAAAAAAATTTTCCAGATATGGAGTCTGCTAGGTGTGCACCACCACAGCCCAAGATTCAATCCCTTTCAAGATCTGCAGCCTCTAAGGGTGAGCAGCAAGCTCCACCACAAAATGGGGAGGCTACAAATATTGGTAGTGGCAGCGGCGGCAACAGCAGAACATGATGGTGCTCCGGCAGCTGAGCCACCAGTCTCAGGGAAAGGAAAAATCACAAAAGCTCCAGATGTCTTTGAAGCTACATACGATTCAAGGAGTATGATGGAACCTGCATCATAGGGAAGTGCAAGACCAGTTTATGATGAAGTCCAACAGAAGCAAGTTCCTGGTGAGGCAGGTAAATGGAATCCGTTTTCCGAAGGAATGGAATATGGTTTTGGAAGGAATGGAATCTGTTAGAAGTAGGGAATTACCTTTCGAAAGTCAACATGGCTTACATTTTCCTTCTTTTTTTTTTCAGCTAAGAAGAAGAAGAAGAAGAAAGTCAACATGCCAAATGGTAAGACTTTTGATCTCTGTTATACCTTTCAAAGAAGATTCAATTACGACTTCTTTTTTAGCTGACTTTTTTTTTTAAATTATTGCAGCAGCAGAAATGCAATGGAGGGCTTTCCAGGATTTTGTGGCTGAAAACTACATGATGCTGCCAGGTCCTCCTTATAATCCTTATTGGAACAGTATGCAACCCGGAATGGATGCATTTATGGGCCCGTACGGTGGCGGCATGCCTCCATATATGGGCGGCGGTTATGGACTTGGGCCCATGGATGTCCCCTTTGGAGGTGGCATGTTCCCCCAGGATCCTTTTGGAATGTCAGGGCTCATGATGCCGCCTCCTTTTATCCCACCTCAAAGGTATTATAATTTATAAATATTATTTATGAATTATGATCTAAAAAGCTAGCTCAACCATCAACTACTTTTTTTATTTCTTTTTTTTTACATTCAAGAAATAGCAAACTACTTTTGCTGATTTTTTTATTGTAGCATCGTACTTTCGTTTCTTCTTGTATGACATTGTCCTTTGAAAATCCACCCGATTATAGCAATGTCGGGCAACTAGAAAGAAAGTTTTACGGTTTTAATTGTTTGGAAATTGGAATTTTCCATGTATAAAGCGGCAATAAGAAAAAGATTAGAAGTTTATTGGTATAATTGTGTTGCTTTTTCAGAGTACAATGTTTTGATATGAAAAAAAATGAAAAGTTTGTTGATGTAATCAAATAGATTTTCCAGCTTTGATAAGAAGTAAAATGAAAAGTACATTAATATATTTGGCTAGATATTTTAGAGTACAATGCTTTGTTTGACAACTAGAAAACGTTAAAATTACATTGTTATTATTGGGTACATCTTTCTAAATACAACAGTGCTTTGTTAAGTAATAAAATTTTCACTACATTGCTATAATTTTGTAGAATTTCCAGCACAAAACAGGAAACAAAGACAAGTTAAAGAAAAAAACATCAAGTCTATCAAATAATCGGAAGACCAAAAGTTCTCCAAAGTTAAAGAAAAAAAATACCATAAAAAAGAACAAAATTAGATCCAAATAAAACCCGTGCGGAGCACGGGTCGAACAATCCAATTTTATAAAAACACGAAAATTGAAAAGAAAATCAGTTTTGAACTAAACCCTTATACGTAAAATAAAAAATTACTTTTTAGAGGCCCCAAGCCGCACGTGCGTAGCACGAAGCTTCATCTAGTTATCAAATAAAACTCATCCGACCCAAACGACAAATAATTATTCCAATCTAAAAAATGTAGTCATTCCTTTTACGGTGCTTTCAAATAATGCACATTGTGCAACGTTTAGTCGTGCAAACGCTTCACCAATTTTGTGTCTTGAACCTTTAAAACTTATAATACCATATATGTTTTGTTCAGATGTTCCAAAAAAAAATGGTGAGAATTAAAATATATGTGGTTTATTGGATTGTATAAAATTTTAAAGCAAATATACAAGTATTCAAAGCATGAAATCGCTGTTGGCAATGTCATCTACAATGTTACAAGTTCTTCAACCAAATTTACAAGTATTTAATGAAAGAAATGGAAGTTGGCTTCATCATCTACGATGTTGCAAGTTTTTAAGCGTAATGTACAAATTTTTCAGAAGAAATTGCAGTTGACACAACTATAAAAGAATGGAATAAGAGGAAATCACATATTAAACAAATCTTATGTGCAATAACATAAATTTTACAACTAAAAACGATTAAACATAACTTTAAACAACTATAAAAGAATGAAGTATTGATACTTACACTTATCTAAAAAGAAAAAATTTGGTCAATCATTAATGAGAATTTCTTGTCTAATATTCTAAAAGATGAAGGTAACTTTTTTTTTAAAGTTTATATACATGGAGTTGATGAGCCACCCTCTACGAATTTACGGCTGGACCATCAAAATTGTAGTTTGTAGCGAGCCTCGTGTTTGAAATTGCAAATATCAAACTGAAATCACAAAGGCGATTTCGATAACTATTATAATAAAATATTAATTTTTAATAATTTTAAGATAAAACTAATTACCTATTTAAATATTTTCTCTTCGAATTGAACAACAACAAGCCTGTAATTTCATTAAGATGAGATAAGGGGAGGTGGATGTCGACAATCATGTATCTTCTCCAACGGTACAAAACGGTTATCTCAACTAGATAACCTCCTTTGTGTATGTATACATATACATGTACATGCAACATTCAAATATTTAAACTAAAACGTACTTTTAATATGTAGTGCATTATGATTATTTTTTAGTTAGTTTGAAAGGTATATATACTTGATTTATTTTTTGTAATAACAGTTGATTTTATATTGACATGTTTGATAAAGAAATATTACTTTTTTTTGTCCGGTTAGAGCATCTCATGTTTCTCAAATATTTTTTAGGGTGAATTTTGTATATGTCATTGTTAAACATGAAAATATCTACCCACTCTAAAATCTAAATATCGTATTTATCCTTTGTTAACTTTCAAAATATCGTATTTATTCAAAAAAATTAAGACATTTTTCTAAAACCTTATAATCAAATTTCAGAATTTAAAAACATTTTAATTAAATTTAAATAACTAGACTGACTATTATACCCCTAAATAAAAAGAGTGCTACTAAAGATACACCCTAGATATATTTTTAATAAAAGTCAAAGCATTTGTCAACCAATAGTATCTAATGATTCGGAAAACTATGCAATTTCAACTAATAAAAAACAGTTGACTTTGAGTAGGGGTGTATAGGAAGTAAAAAAATAGTGTTTATTTGATGATGCTCAATAAAAAACATCTTTTGACAAGGGGGTTGTCTATTCATACCCTTTTTTTTTCTACCTCTTACCCTCTAATAATTACTTCATCTTTTTTCCTAAAATAACTATAATTATTAGATAATAATTTCTTTTTGTAATCATTGTAAATTTATTATTAATAATTACAACAACCTTTTTTCTTAAAATAACCATAGTAATTACATAATAATTTAATTATTTTATAATTATTGTAAAACAATTAACTTATAATTATTAGATTTAGTTTTTTTATTAATATTAATTATTTTTATTTTATACACAATTATTATTTATATAAATAATTAACTAATAATTATTAAATTTATTTTTTTATTATTCAAATTAATATTTTTTATTATATACAATTAATAAAATAAAATAAAATGTTACCGTCGACATGGAACCGTAGCACCGTCGACACACAAATGATTCATCGTCTCACGGCCGGCACACTCGACCTCACCACCGATCGATCTCATCGGTTCGACTTTTTTTGATTTTACCGACGGTGAAAATTATTATTTTAAATAATAAGAAAAACAAAGTAAATGAAGAACGACAAGTAAAAAACACAAAGTAAATGAAGAACGGAAAAAAAATAAAGTCCGAATACTATTCACCTTTGTATATTAAAAAAATTAATGTAATAAAAAATAAAGAAAAAATTAATGTAATAAGAAGATAAATGTAATAGAAAAAAAAATTCTGAATGCTAATATTCACCTTTGTATATTAAAAAAATTTAATAAAAAAAAAAACAAAGTCCGAACAAATGTAAATGAAGAACGGCAACATCAGAAGAATAAAAAGTAAGTTTAAAAAGTAAATGTAATAAAGAAAATCATATTTTTATATTAAAAAATAAATTTAATAAAGAAAATCAGATTTAATGAATAAAAAGTAAGTTTAAAAATTAAAATATAAATAATCAATCCTATTTTAATGATGTTATTTTAGAAATTATAAAAGAAACCAACCAATGAACATTTATTCTACCAAAACAGTAATTATTGAGGGGTAAAGTAAGAAAATAAGGGATATGATTGGTAGGACCCTTTGACAAGTAATTGATTGACCATATTGCTCTATCTATCCTAGCCTTTTGAGAATGAAGTCCGACAAATATGAAGGATACTTGCACGGCTTGACCTTGTTGTCATTAATAACTAAATAGTTTTAAAGAATTTTTAAGCAACTATTAACTATAGAGTTTTTTTATAACCAAAATGATATTTTTAATTATTTTTGTAAGGAAGGTACCTGACTCACTTTAATACCGTGGGGCTTCCGCCACGTCATGCACATGGTGATGGGCTGATTGGGCAGATTTTGATTGACCTACAGATTGAATCTGAAACGACCACGTGTACTCCCTGTGTACTAAACAAATGGTAGTTTCTCACTTCACCCGCCTATTTAGCTGGGTCGGCCATAAAGCACGCCGGTAGGTTATATCTTTTATACTCCTACCCTTTTATTCTGAAAACATCACAATTTGTCCCTTTTGGTGTTAGTTATTAAGTTACTGGTAATCATTTGTTAAATTAATGTTAATTCTATAGATGACGACAAATTTAAAATGTCAAGATAAGTAATAGAAAGGATATCAAAAGAACTTTTATAACTTTCGTAATTGATGTCAAATATCTTTCCATTAAAAAATGATAAGTTTATGCTATCATTTAAATATAATAAAATAACAAATATATGATAATATATTTAAACAACCGATCATCATAAATTTTTATATTTAAAATCCACTAATAACAATTAATTGCCTACCTCAACTAATAAATATTATTTAAGATGCAAATTTTAACAAACATTTGAAATTTTACAAAATCGTTATATTATAAAATGTATTATGAAAGTATACCATATGTGGACCACATCAAATATAAAATGAAAAAAAAATATGTAAAAGTTCCTTGAGATGTAATGAAAGAAATCAAATCCATCAGGCTATAACAAAAATACTCGAATTCGTGGAGGACGAAATTAGCAAAACAACAAAGGGGGAAAATGTAAATTCTGCCTGATATATAAAGGAATACACGACAGCCAGCTTGGTAATGAATTGGACAGCTCAATCAGCACCTTGTACACGATGCTTCCACGTGTGTCCACTATGAATTAACTTGTGTTTTTTTTTTTTTTTTTTTATATTTACAATTTATCTGACTAATTAATTTTTTCAAAACCCCATTGAATGGTAGACGTCAACCCCATCTTGAGGTACATACGTTATTAATTTACCAAAAGACTCTGGTATCGTCGGCACGTCGTTCCGTTAAAAATTCTGTCATCTTAATGTCATTTTAGCATATTCTTTTCATCATCTATTTAAGAAAATATCTATCATTTGATCACCCCAAATTATTTGTTGGAGTTTGGAAGGAATAATCGTTTTTAGAATAAAGAGGTTTTTTGGATTGTTGTGTAATTACTTTCAAAACATGATATTTCGATCTTATGTCCGGATATCATGAAATCCAGATTATAAGTATAATCATTCAAAGAACAATTTTGAATCAAGACACTGATAATAATTCACGAACTGGAAATTTATATAGAACTCGAATTCTTCTGATTATCAAAGATAAGTACATATCAGTTTAAATGTTGATTTCATACTATAAATAAGAGATGACAGTTTTAAAGGTAATTATCATCAAATATTATCCAATAAATATACTGAGTCGATCCCATAAAAATGTTGATTCTATCTAATAAATATGGGATGACAGTTTAAATTCTAATGACCAGGCAGCGAGACCCCGTCAGAGGGGCTGCCCCTAGGACCCCACAATGGGCATAACCCCACTGCCCCCCTGTTACTTTGTTGAACCGAGATCAAACTCATTTTATATAAATGCGCACGTCACATTTGCTAATTTGTCTAAAATCAAAATTTCAATCCCATTGGAAATGTAAATTCCGTTATACTAAAATCATCTGGTGACGCTAAAATTACCAATATTATTTTAGTTTTTAATTTAAAATAAACCTGTTTTAGAGAGAAAAATAAAAAGAAAGAGAGGGGGAATGAGCATGAAGGGTTGTGAAAAATGTCACACACCACCAAGCCAACTCCTCCTCATGCACATTCGTGATGGTATTGGAGTATGGTCACTTGTGCCAGCTCACCACCATACACGCTGCATGATGCCCTTACCAAAAAGACTAAATAAAAAAGGATGGGGGTTGATGCGTGCAAATCAATCTCCGGAATCTTGAGAATTACAGTTGAAGCTAATAGAGTAGTGGGGATGAGGGTTAATGTATGCAAATCAACACTGGAAAATTCCAAAAGCTTGAATTGTAAGATCTCGTTTTAACTTTGTCTTATATTAACTAGGAACTATTACATACTAGGTAGTGTACCTAATCATGTATCAGTATAGCTTTTGTAAGAATAGTGTCGAACTCATTATAAAATGAGAGTGAAATATATTAGCTGATTTGGGCATTAGTTGAGCGTAAAATAGAAATGGGAATTTAATCTAAATGCATAATCAAATGAAAACAAAGGCAAACTGATATGGAAAACATATATAAAGGTATTATACTTCAACTTAATTACCCTTTTCATTGATGATTGTTTTCTATTAAGTACAATGACTATTAATGTGATATATACTGATTCCTAAGCTGATTAGTTCCCTTGGTCCGTTCACTAATTTTCTGATTCAGAGGACTCCTAATTGCAATGGCCATGCAAACTAGTTATCCATATTATCAGTTTTTTTAGTTCATATCATGCAAGACTTAAGTTGGTGAATTAATATTAATAGTGATGATGATTAACGAAATGTGTAACACCCCAACTCATATACACCTTAATTGGTGTAATGTTTTATAAAACACAATATGTTGTAAAAACCCGTATTTTAAAAACTTCGTTTATGATAGAAAGGTATATTTTTAAAAACTTTGGTCCCAACAAAAACAAATGAGTGTTAAGTATAATGAAACAATATTGGAGGTTACAAACTCATATCAACAAAACCATGGTAAGCAATAGAACATTTAAGAGCAAATGTCCCGAAAATAATCTAACATTTCTACTGAAATTTCAGCATGACCTCTAGGCTATTTGAATAAAATTCATACTGACCCGACTCAAATAAAATAGCCCAATAAAAGTTGGGACATAACCAAAAAATCATAATACATCTACAAGAGTATTACTATACCATGAATAAAGTCTCTCGGTATATAAATCACTACTATATCGTCTATAGAATAAAACTATAATCTAGTCAACGTTTCTATCTAGACAACTTCAAATATCTTCTAAGTCTCTGCAATCCTTTGGTCTAATGCTAATCAACCTATTCCTGAGATACATAACATTAGAAAAATATACATAAGACAAAAATGCCTCATAAGATACATTGGTTTTAAGACCCAACAAAATTGGAGAATAGCTTTAAGTAAAAACCTTCATATGGAAAATCATAATACAAGATCACTAACCATACTTAGCACACTTATTTATAATAATACACCTTATACTTCATCATTTTCATACTTAGTATACATACTTGAACATTACACTTTAGATTTCATCATTTTCATATTTAGCTTACATACTTGAGCATTACACTTTAGATTGCATCATTTTCATACTTAGCGTACATACTTGAACATTACACTTTAGATTTCATCATTTTCATACTTAACATACATACTTAAATATCACACTTTAGATTTCATCATTTCATATTTAGCTTACATACTTGAGCATTACACTTTAGATTACATCATTCTCATACTTAGCATACATACTTAAACATTACACTTTATATTTCATCATATTCATACTTAGCATACATACTTGAACATTACAAATGATATGGGCGCCCCCAATCGGTCTCCCCTCCATAAGGTGTAACATATACACCTCATGAGGTTGTGCTTGCATATGATCTCCCTTTCATGGATAGGACACACCAATTCTTCAAGGTTGTGCGTAGGTTCTCCCCCTCATAGGATGCAACACACCAATCTCATAGGGTTGTGCTTGAGACTTCTACTTCGTGACGGGAGGTACCATCCCAGTAGAGTCTATGTTACCGCCCCTTCCAACGAGTAAGGTACCATCCCAGTAGAGTCTATGTTACCCCCCATTCCAACGAGTAAGGTCCTAGTCTGTATTTTCACTTTCACTTTTGCATGCATTCAACTTAACACTTTCATACATTATCATTATCAACATTCTATATACATTCCATTGCTTAACCTTAATTCACGTATTAAATATTTCAACATATTTTATTTATAAATTAATTAATTTATAATGATTATATAATATTTTCTAACTATAATATAATATATTTTTCCAAATGAATATTGTAATATTTTTTTAATTATTTTAATATTGATGTCTTGTATAAAGTATTTATTAAAATATTATTTATTAAATAATGTTATGTGTTTATAGGACCACAAACTAGGGGTGTTTGAGATTGATTTTTAAACTATTTATTGACTTATTGATTTTTAAAAAAGTCAATAAATAAAAAAAGATGTTTGAGAAATATATAAACACCTTTTATAAATGCTTTTGAATAAAAAAAACAAAATTCATAAGCTATACATTCATTATTTTTCACGACCCTCCGTTTATCATACGTCTTTATGAAAGCCTCTCGCCTTTCGAGATCCGGTCCATCATCAACTCAATCAGATCTTCTTGTTTGCCCGCTTTGATTTGAGCAGTCGTGGCGGACAAACACAAACAGCAAGCAAAGTCTTGGCTCGCTCTCATTAAAATTTTTAAGGTTTATACCAATGAAAAAGACCATATTATCCTTTCTTACTTTTCATAACTTTGGTAAACATGTGTTTTTTTAATTACTTTTACATATATAAGTTAATTCAAATATAAAAACCTATGTATCAACTTATCGGTTTTTTCCATGATATAAGCTAATCCAAATATTTTCTTATAATTATTTTTGTCACCATATAAGTTTGACTAATAATTTATATTAAAATATATTTATTTTAAATTTTAAAAAAAAACCATCAACAAAATTTAACCATTGAAAAACATATCTAATTAGTGGTTGAGATTAAAAAAAAGAAAATCACATTTTAAGTTCTAATATTGTTCTACCAACTACCATCGCTTTGAAAAGATGATACGGCAAAAGTTTAATCGATGGTAATTGATTGTATTCATCGTATTTTATTGTATAACCC
The DNA here is from genome assembly GCA_023525715.1 of Cichorium intybus. Lineage (NCBI taxonomy): Eukaryota > Viridiplantae > Streptophyta > Magnoliopsida > Asterales > Asteraceae > Cichorium > Cichorium intybus. The sequence continues at coordinate 17,622,174 of CM042011.1, forward strand.
AAAAACACGTGTCTTGTGACGTGGAATGTTGCCTTGTCCCTCTCTCCTTCTACCTCTACATCCTGCAAAAAGCCCATACTTGAGTTCTTCCCTCCTTCGTTTTAGAGAGAGAGAAACAAAATGCAGCAGAATTCTTCATATAGCTCAGGTATCTCCAAATTCTGAGTTTTACTTTGTTCGATATCTCTAAATCCTTTGTTGTTACACAATTCACTTGTAAACTTCGTAATTTCGATCATTATCACCTGAATTTTTTGATTTTTTTTCAAACGTTCGGAGTAGAATTTCATTCATCTATTGGATCCTGCTGTTTGTTTTTCGTTGATTTAGCTCTAGTCTGATTGTTAGTTGCTCACGCGTAAGGTTTGATGAGCAATCTGTGCATACAGAGATATCATAACCGAGAATTGGGGAAAATAAGCACAGCGAGAAATCAACTGTATTAAACTCCAGAATTAGAACGAGTATTTGAAAATCCTGAAAACATAATGCTGATATTGACTAACTTTCTTTCCTTTTAAGACTTCCGATGTTAGTATCTCATAATTTTCTTTGTATACGTTTTGAATATTTTAATATATTTATGGAAATTTCTATTAATTTGGAGTGTAGTTATCGGTGTAAATACGAGGAATCTTTTGTATACTAGTATTACTGGTAAATCTGGGTGAGTTGTTCTACTTTATCGTCCTCAGATGTGGATCAGGGAAGGACAACAATCAAACAGTGGCCTGTACCTTTTCTTTCTTCTTTCCCCCTTTTTGCTTTATGTCGAAACTGATAGATCTATAAAGTAATAAATAACTTACTGGTTTTATGAGAGTAATTGAAGTCGGAATAAACACGATGATGCAAATATTGATCGGATTCCAATTTGAAAGACACGTATTAGATGATTCAGGAAACAAACTTGATGGATATAAGGATCTATGAAGATTTGAGTTTTTACCAGGTTCTAACCTCTCTTCCCTGTCGTCTTTAACACAGCTGAGTCAGCAAGTATTTAACAAGAAAAATCTTATAGCTGATCGTTGAAAAGTCAACATCATCTTTGAATCGGTTCAAGGTGTTTGTTTGCCCATGGGGAACTGTGAAGAACCAAAGAATTGTAAGCCAGAAATAACATCTTCACCTCCTAAAGTAAGAATTAAAATACAATACAAAACAGCCACTCATATTTACTCTGATTTTCAAATATTTTTACTTATGAAATTTTATTACAGGAACAGAAGCAGACAGGCCATGTTTATCCCGATTGGGCAACCATGCAGGTTTATTAATTTTAGACACCATTTATGATTTATTAACAAATTAAAGTTAAGCTTTTTGAACTAATAAAACTTGAATTAACTTTTATAGGCTTACTATGGCCCAAGAATGGCTGTGCCACCATACTTCAACTCACCTGTTACTTCCGGTCATGCACCTCCACCTTACATGTGGGGCCCATTACAGGTAACCATCTCTAATTTATTAAATATTTTGAACCAAACTTAAGTTATCTCAAGATAATCATAACATTTGACTTTTTGTTTACTTGTGGTTCAGCACATGATGCCACCATATGCTGCAATCTATCCACATGCAGGTGTTTATGCACATCCGGGAGTTACTGTTGTAAGTCTTCATTACAATTTATCTTTTATGAAATTTAATATGATTATTGATTAATTGTCTGATAAATACAGGCAGCTAGTCCTATGCATGTTGATTCTTCCGCCAAGTCATCAGGGAATTCAGACCGAGGGTTGATTAAGAAGTTAAAAAGATTTGATGGATTAGCAATGTCAATAGGAAACAATAATGGAAACTCTCAAAGGTATGCTAAATTAGTAAAATGTGTATCAGTTTATTATTTATTTTCAGAGTTGAAGTTATTAAAGTTTAAATCTTTTATAATGTTTAAACAGTGGAGGTGAGACTGAAGGTTCTAGTGAAGGAAGTGATGGGCATACAACAGAGGTAAAAATTAAAAAAAAAAAAAAAAAAAAAAACAGAAATTTTAGATATAATTTTACATTGCATTTATAGTAAATAATTTTAAAATTTATTAAATGCTACTTTCAGGGAGGTAAAAGTGGTCAGAAAAGAAGCCATGGTGGATCATCTACAAGTTGTGAGTTCCATATTTTACTTAAAGTTTATTTTCTATAAAAATATATATTTTTTGTTGCTTATCACATTAATTTAATTTATCTAACCAGCTGAAGTTGGCAAGATTGAGCAAATTGAGCAACTTCCATACATCAATGCAAATGGAAGCTCCAAGAAAGTGACAAGTGTCACTGTTACTCCAGCTAATGATCTTACCATAATGCCCCCCATGCTTCAGGTATGTTCTATTTATAAGTTAAAAAATTATCCAAAAACATTTATTTTTGCATTTAAATTCATGTGAATTATATCCAGAATGAGCGAGAACTGAAAAGGGAGAAAAGAAAACAGTCTAACCGAGAATCTGCAAGGAGGTCAAGATTAAGGAAACAGGTAAAAAGGAACTCTTTTTTCTTTTTAATAATATTATTAGTACATTGGTTTATTGTTTTCTGATTTTTAATAATAAAATCTTTGTGGTTCTAATATTTAAATATAAAAATATCCAGGCTGAAGCTGAAGAGCTTGGTACCAGAGTTGAATCTCTGACCAATGAAAATTTGACACTCAAATCGGAGATTAATCGGTTAACTGTAAATACAGAAAATCTGAAGCTTCTAAATGCTAAATTACTGGTACTTGAAAAATTCCATAATCTCAATATTTTTTAATAAGAGTATATTACATTTTTGGTCCCTGAATATAGCTGGATTTTGCAATTTTGGTCCCAAAAATATAGTCATTATACTTGGAACAAGGACAAAAAAAAACGTTACAAAAACCTTAAATAAGGATCAAAATCGCAAAAGAAAACTTTTTGTGACCAAAATTGCAAAAAAAAAGGACCAAAATTGAAAAAATCAGCTATACTTAGGGACCAAAAATGTAATTTAGTCTTGTTAAGAAGATTGGAATATAATGTGGTTATTGGGTTACAGGAAAAACTTAAAAAAGTAGAAATTGAACAAGATATAGAGGACCCAAGGGTGGAGAAAAAGGGTTTGTCGCTTAGCACTGCTAATCTTCTTTCCAAAGTTGACAGTGGTACTGGTACTGGTACTAATACTGATACTGATGTTGGTTCTGGTGCAACACTGCGTCAGCTTTTGGATGCTAGTCCTAGGGCTGACGCAGTTGCAGCTGGCTAACCTACAAGAGATATCCATCCTACTTTTGTATTTTAATTTTTAAAAGTTAAATGTGTGAGTTGTGGTCTATTTATGTGACCGAAATTAGCTGTAAGTTCTAACAGTAAGTAGAGATAAATTAATTAATCTATCTGAAACAGGTAGTGTGGTATGGAATTTGTGCAGCAAACTGAAATAATTTTAGTTTCAGAGTTTGCTTGGAATTTGTAATTAGCTAATGTGATGGTGGTGGGTTCTTATATACATGATTTGTATAATATATATATGATATGTTGGTTAAATTACCCGATGTTCAATCATAGAAGAAATCTTATAATTAAAACCCTATCGCGTTTGTGAATAAAACTATAAAAGTGATTTGTTTATGCGGTTGATATTTTTTATTAAGAAAATTCTCTTTTATTTTCCATGACATTGCATTTATTTATCTAGTTGTTGACTTTGGTTTATTTTTTGAAACGACAGAAATTTTATTAAGAATATAGCAAAGGTGCTAGATAAAGAAACACATTACAAATAAGAAATAGTAATGATTGGATTGTAAAACCAACCTATACAATTAACTTCCATGAGTTTTGAAAGCTTCGAAAACACTATCACTATAAGAACCAGAAAAGTCTACGCATTCTAATCAATAGATATGAATTATGATGATCAATTATTCAACATGACTAAAATTAATACCATATTAAACATGTGTCTAGATAACCAAATCCTTTCCCCTTATCAAATACACATCCACGTAGATTTTGATGACAAACGAGAACATCGACCCATTCGAGAGGACCCCACATCCCACAGAATACCATTTTCTACGTGTTCTCTTCGGTTTTTAAGATTGTATATCAAGCAATTCAATGAAAAATTATTTTAATAAGCATTGATTTCTAAGGCGGCAAGATGGTATTTACTCTTATTAAAATCCCAAGTCCTTTTCAAACTCTTTGAATTTTGAATTCGATTGTGTTAGAGTATCATTTTCGATCAATTCATTAAAGTTAAAACTATAATGTTAGTCTATTAAATAGATTAACATTTTCAAGGGTTATCATATAAACATTGTAATGGAACATTTTACCTTGATCTATTATTACAAACCAAACAATGAGTTTAGTCATAAAAAATTTTAAAATTCATATCAAAATGTACATTATTTTAAACGAATTTGAGATACTATTTTACCTACTGGAAATTGTATGTGGGGCCATAGAGTCATTATGTCATCACTGCCAGCTTCCTTCATCGTCCTCTTTTCGTTAACAGATTGCAAACACTTTGGCCCCCTCAAAAAGTTCAAATAAAATTATAAAATACAGAATCTCTGAATCTTTCCACTTATTGGCCTTTTCAAATCTTGACCACCTTCTTTTTGCTCAATTTTAGAAACCCAGAAGTGAAAGAAGTACCAAATTTTACTCAATTTCCAATTCAAGATCTTTTTAATCAAAACAGTTTTCACATCTTTCACCAAACAATGTAAGTGAACGCTTCTCTCTTCTTCTCTCTTTCCTAATTCTAAATCAATACACTTTATATCGAATATTAAATACATGTATTTATTTCCTCAAATAGGTGTTTTCTGGAAATGAATTCCTCATTCTTTATTATTACTTACCATTTTTAGAATTTCTATTACTTGAAATTTCAATACTCTTGATACGTTTTTATCGCTGAAATAAAAAGATCTTGATGACATTTCGGGTCTAACATTCTAGAGATTTTATCAGTTCTTGATTTGGTAATGTATGTTTTTTTTCAAGATTTATTCAGATTTCCATTCAAGAAACTGTTTTTTTTAATCAAAAAATATTCCATCCATGGAAGTGTTGTATGCATTTGATCATTTTGTTGTCTTTTTGCTATTTTGATTGGGTTTTTGTGATGAATTTTAGGTAGGAGTTCATCTGCAGCTTGCCATTGATACATCTTTCCAATTTTAGAAAGTAATTATGTTTTAACATGAGGAGGGCTATATTGGGGAAGAATTCAATCAAGTAGTTGGGGATTTTAAAGATTTGTTCACAAGATTAAAAGCGTCTTCTTTTTTTCACAAGACAGATGCATGAATAGTTGTTCAAATTTCAAAATCATGACACTTGTCGCCACGTCTCGAATGATGTCGACATTTATCATGCGCAAAACGTTTCATTACGGTTTATAAACAAAAAGGATCAAGAGATTTGTGGTCTTTCAGAAGAAAAAAAATGGGTCATTCTGCAGCAATCTGGGATTCCAAGATTGCAACTGAACGGATCAAAGACTGGAATGGAATCGACCAAATCGTGCTTCGGAATCCACACGGTGCTTCGGCTACGGTTTGATCCTATTAATAAATTCTAGATCAATTGTCAATAGAAAGTCTTGCACCAATGAAGTGATTTACTTACTTTTTTTGTTTACAAAAGATTTAAAAAGTTTTATTGAACTAGTCATATTCGTTGTTCCAGGTCAGCTTGTATGGTGGCCAGGTCATTTCATGGCGAAATGACCGAGGCGAAGAACTCCTTTTTACCAGTAGTAAGGTGTTACCCCCCCCCCCCCCCCCCCCCCCCCCCAAATTTATGTTACCCTATAATGTCTTTGTTGGATATTGATATGAATTCTTACCATTTTAGGAATTCGAGTTCGCTTCAATCTAACAAGAAGATTGAAACTATGTTGTTATTTTTGAGAATTTGCAGGTAAATGTTAAGGGTTCAAAAGCAATGAGAGGAGGCATTCCAATCTGTTTTCCACAAGTAAGTAAATCTATGAATCTTATGAGTTAAAAGAGGTGATGAGAAAGTTCCCTATGATTTTTACCTTTTTACCTTTTAACCTTCTATGCAGTTTGGTAATTGTGGTTCACTTGAGCAACATGGATTTGCAAGAAACAAAATGTGGGTTGTTGATGAAGATCCTCCATCTCTTCCTTCAAAAGATTCAAATGGGAAATCTTTTGTTGATTTGCTGCTAAAACCATCTGAAGAAGACCTCAAATCTTGGCCTCACAGGTAGCCAAGTTTATATTTTTTATGATCCATGATCATTAATGAAGTAGTAAAGTATAACTTTTTTTTAATGGTTACAACTAATTGAGATCTTGTTTTTTTTTTTTTAATAGCTTTGAACTTCGTCTTAGAGTGTGTCTTGGAATGGATGGGAATTTGAGCTTGATATCGCGTGTGAGGAACATGAATGGGAAGCCTTTTAGTTTCTCATTTGCTTATCACTCGTATTTATCTGTTTCTGATATAAGGTATGTATATATACGCATAAAGTTGTATAAAGTCGTTTGTTGCTCAAAAAATTTAAAGTTGATTTGGTGAATGATAGTGAGGTGAGGGTTGAAGGGCTAGAAACAATGGACTACTTTGACTACCTTTGTGAAAGAGAGCGTTTCACCGAACAAGGTGATGCCATTACTTTTGAATCCGAGGTAAATCATAGTTAATCTGTTGTCTGATCATTCATATCTGAATCAAAACATCTAAAAGTAAAAGTCGTGTCGATAAATATTCTTGTTGGTTTTATTTCAGTTTGAGAGGGTGTATTTGAGTTCACCAAATAGTGTTGCGGTACTTGATCACGAAAGGAAGCGGACATATGTGCTAAGAAAGGAAGGTCTACCCGATGTTGGTAAGATTCATTGCTTTTAAATTTCAATGAGGCATGGTTTGATACTTTATGATGTGTATATCTAGTGGTTTGGAATCCTTGGGAGAAAAAATCAAAAACAATGGCGGATTTGGGGGATGAAGAATACAGAAAGATGGTATGTGTGGATGGCGCGGTAATTGAGAAACCGATTACTTTGAAGGAAGGAGAAGAATGGATCGGTCGCTTGCAAATTGTTGTTGTCCCTTCAACTTTTTGGAGTTAGAATCTTTGAAATGGCTCTATAAATTGCTATGTTTTTCTATTCTAAACTAAGATTTGCATGTTAGGATCTTGTCATTATCTTTCTCATAGACTAGATTAGGCTAAAATGGTTACCCTTTTTAAGTAAGTTGAACCTTCAAAGCTGCATGTAAATCTTTGAATTTAGTCCTTGCATTAATACATAATCCTAGTCAACGTATGACCCTACCATCACTATCTATCAACAAAACTTAACCATCTAGTGTTGGAATAATTTCAAACCTCTTAATGATTCAAAGAAGGTGAGGTTTTTTAATCGTTCAGAGGTCTTATCAAACGCACTGAATATTGAGTATTATGATCAAATCTCGCCTTTATAAAATAGAAAAAAAAAAAATTACGAAACTTTATATATTTTTTTTTTGGAAAACACTAATAAAGATGCAATGCATCTAAAAATTATCATTTCGGTCTGGGATATTTTCATAACTCATCTTCCTCTTGGTAATTTTAAAAATTTGCATTTAGTCCTTGCATAATACATATTTTAAATATTGCAATTGTCTTCCTCTATATACCGCGCCGATTTTCTAGTTGTTTTGTATTTTCCATTAGAATCTGCAAAATATTATTAAACATAATAAATCCTATAAATGAATGTGAAAATTGATATTAAATGAATTAAATCTCTTACTTCTCGGATGTAATTAGCCACCGCTTTGCAGCCTTCTGTTGCAAGTTGCATCACATTTTCAAAAATATCCATTGGCAACTTTGCATCCATCTAACAAAAAAAAAAAAAAAACAATAACTTAAACCCAATTGCATAATGTTAAAAAATAAAAATTAATTACCAAATACCAATTCAAATTAATCAAAAACCTGAAGAAGAGTCACTTTATCTAACTTAGGTAAAATCCCTACAGTAACATCAGGACCACCAGCACTATCTTCAACATAATTCAAATCTGTTCATTTCAAATTTCAACCAATAATTATATAATAACATTAATCACAATGGCAATAATGGCACAAATTATCTTAAATTAAAGATTAATTGACTACCAAGAAGGGCAGTGCTGTTTAAATATCCAGCACTACATGAAGTAACAAGATCACGCATAGGAATACCAGCATCTGCAAGTGCTAATGTTGCAGCATTTATGCAAGCAGATCTTGTTCCTGACAAAGATATATACAAATCATTTATGTAACAATCAGAGATCTGAAATGAAGAATCTGTCTTTTTGTCTTTACCTCCATCTGCTTGAAGAACTTGAACAAAAATGTCAATTTGGGAACGGGGCATTAGGTGTGTAAGAATACATGCTTCCATTGTTTGACGAATAACCAAAGAAATCTCTGTTGATCTCCTGTATTATGCATTTATTCAAGGTATTCATAATTCAATTACAAGCAAAAGATTTAACTTTAGAAGTTGTAAAACAAGAAATGTAAAAACTATTAAGAAAGTAGAAGAGATACCTGTCACCCTTTGGTTTTCTCATGCGATCTCCTGTACTGAAATTAGCCATTGTGTACTCGCATCTTATCTGCCAGAAGTGTTCTAATACCAATATTAGAGGGATCTCAATAATATACGAACTAAATTATGTAGAAAATAAGAGAAGATTGTTCTATACCAGTGCCTTGTCATTCAATTGCTGGCTCCTTTGTTGGACCTGTAGAAACGAAATTTGAATGGTTTTAGTGCAGATGATTATGAATTCCAGATTGATGAAGAAATGTTTTATATCTCAAATGCATAGAATAAAATTTGCAGGTTATTAGATTCAAATTACGCGTGTTGTTGTACTTCTGTCGTCATTACCTTTCAAATTAAGAATCAAAATCAATTCAGAGAAGTACCTCTCGAGGACCGTAAACTGCAGCAATGACTTTGGTGTTACCCATCTCAAAAACTGCGGACCTACATCAATTAAAACCAGGAAATTTCAGTCAAACTTAACCAAAACCCATTTAGTTGTTCGCGAGTAGCGTTACTCTCGTCTATCTGAAAATGTAGTACTTCTAAATACAGAAACCCTACCCATCAGCTCTGGAAACAGCGCCTAATTCTGCCCGGAGCTGTCTCATCTGTGAACAAAATTAAACAAAAGAACATATTCAAATTATGAATCAAAGAAGATAAAGCAAAGTAGAATTTGATGAAACTTAGAGAACTGAGAGAAAACTCGGCACCTCCATGGGACGTCGGCCATCCAAACGGAGTCCTTCGGGGCTCACATACTCCATTTCTGTAGAGTCGGAAAGCTCAACGGGTTGGTGTCTGAGAGAGAGAGAGAAGAGAGGAAATTGTCAGGGGCCTTAGGGCTTGGGTAAAATTATGGAACCCTAATGGCCTAACATAATTTTCACAATTATGGGTCTCAATGTTTCCTAGTCCAGCCCAAATATTAAAAGCGATTTGGCCCATATAGTTAGAATCTAGAGTCCATTTAAACTTGAACTGTCCATTTTCAGATAATGAGAGCCGACAAAACAAAAGGATAATGATTTGTTGGCGTAATCAAATTTGTTTTTTTATATAAATTTAAGAGTAAATTATATATGTGGTGGTTTATCTAAGGTTATATATTTGGTCTAAGCAAGGTTCTAAAAGACGTGAGGCGTGACGTGGCGGAAGGGTCAAGCCTCAAGCCTTTGCGAGCCATGGCGAGGCTGCGGCGTTTTAAGGCGTGACTTAAGGCGGAAATTTTGTCTATAATTTTTAATTTTGCATATAAATATATATGTATAATTACATATATACATATATATGACTTAAGGCGGCGATTTTCATGGCGTGGCGTCGAGCACACACCTCAGAGCCTTTGCGTGCCTTTGCGAAGAAATTGCGCGCCTTTTAGAACACTGGGTCTAAGTAATGAATAATTGATGTAGACAGTTTTTGTGGTTTTCAAAAATTACTTAATTGATGTAGACAGTTTTTGTGGTTTTCAAAAATTATACGGGAAGTTCATGATCCATGTAAAAAGAGCATCTTACATTTTTCTATTTTCTTTTTCTTTTTTTTTATTCTTCTAATAATTAAGAAATTAAAAAAAGGAAAAAAATTCACCCCATCCCATCAACATGCCCCTACGTCACACACACACACACACACACACTCTCTCTCTCTCTCTCTTCCTCTCTCATCTTGAACCCATGTTCCTCTTGTCTTGCAACCAATTACAGGTTTTGATTATTCAATTTATTCAAATAATCAGTAACACCCACACATTTTTTAGATTCTTTCACAAGAACAAAGCCAAAAATATTTATCACTAGGCGTATTCCAGTGCGTTGCGCAGGAGTAAATTAATATATTAAAAATATATTGACCGATCAAATATAAACATAAACACTTTATATTTAATCAAAACATGCAAAACTAAAAAAAATCAATCATATGACATATATATCAATAGCAATTTTTCATTCAAACACTGAACAAAATAAACATAATCACCTTTTTGTAGTCAATTATCATGGATTGTCCAACATTAAAAATATATGAAAATATATTTACATAAATTATCTCAAAATTTAAAATAAATTTAAAATAAAACATACTAATAACACCATACATTAATTAAGAAATTAAGTATATTATATTAATAATCCAAAAATTCTATCATTAAGATGATAATATTTTATATCTAATAAATTAGTTAATGTTGGAAGTTGAATAGTTAGGAGTTTCATATCAATATAGTGAAAGTAAAAATGTTTCAATAAATATAAGAAAGAATTATAAATCGTTTATCGCAACCGATATTTTGTATCAATATTAAAGTTTTTAACTAAAAGTCAAACAAAATAATATAATAATCTATTTTAAGTGACGTGTATATGGACAATCCAATATTAAATAATATATCACAACACATTGACATGAATTATAATACATACATTATGTTATGTGAATGTATTATATAGATCATAAAACTTGTAGGTAAAATAAATATAATTTAGTAATTTTTTGATATACATTTTTAATTGATAAATTTTCATTGATGAGAGTTGAAAATTTGTGTTTAATGGAGTTGTCGTATAAAAAGAGGATTGAGAGAGTTACAGAGAGAATGAGATAATTTAGGAATAATTAGTTAAATTGCCTAAATTAAAGGATAAATTAAAATATATTTAATTAATTGTTATATTAATTTACCAATATACTCTTTACAATTGATTGGCTGAGAATCAATCCTACATTAACACAATAGATGTTGTTTATATTTGAACATATATATATATATATATATATATATATATATATATATATATATATATATATATATATATATATATATATATATATATATATATATATATATATATATATATATATATATATATATATATATATATATATATATATATATATATATACACACACACACACACACACACACACACACATATATATATATATATATATATATATATATATATATATATATATATATATATATATATATATATATATATATATATATATATATATATATATATATATATATACACACACACACACGCACGCACGTGTGTGTGTGTATGATTTAATAATGAATCACTAATGATGAAAAAAAAGAGGAAGCATATCAGAGTTTAGCACCGTATTACACGTACTGATAAAACATTTATTTACAGATTTGATTTCCATTTTCGAGAGTCACGTTACGAAATGCGAGAACTTCGTGATAATCTTGCGAATATGATATGAGATGCAATATATTTAAATTAAAATCAGAAAACTTTTATATAGTATTTACTTTAATTTAATTTAATGTATTATGTTTTTTCTTATAATATTGGATTAATTTTGTGCATGTCCTTTTATGTCATTTTACGATTTCCAGCTAGTTTTATCAGTTAGCTTTTATCAAACTTCGTTTATTATCAGCTATTTTTCAGCTCAACTAGTTTTTCAGTTAGTCGCTAGCTTTCTAGCTACACGCTAGTTATTCAGTTAGCAGCTAGTTTTTAGTTAGTCTGTCAAACATAGCCTAAATTATATGGTATTCCCACACCTACCATGCCATCATCTAAATTTCACTGCAATACACCTATTGGTTTACGTAGATGAGATTGAGATTAAATTGAAATCCAAACACAATAATGGAAGTTAAAACTAAAACAGATTTAAATTGATTCTATAAGAAACCGATTTATGAATGCAATAATAATTGGTTTTATTTTTATTTAAAAAAATCAATTTTGGTTTTGAAGACCAAAGTGGAATCCTTAAATTTCTTTCATTAGTAAGCAAACACAACTTAATATCTATTAAAAACGAAATTTTCTTTTCTACTATTTGCACGACTCAATTGAATCTAATTTTTTTTACACACATTGGCAGCCGACTCAATCCAATATTTAATTTAAAAAATTATAAAACATATCAATATTGGTCTTGTTTTATCAGAAAAATAAATCATATATTTCGATATATTTTATTTTATTTTTTTATCAAATATAAAATATTGTAATTAACAATTAGTTTTGGAATAAATTAATTTGATCCTAAGACTGAGCGGTGTGGAGGGACGCGCCCCCTAAGCATCCCCGACGAGGTCGTCATAGAAATCCAACCTCCGCCCGCGTCTTCATCAAGAAAGAAAAAGAATAGTGCGCGAAACAAGACACGGAACGCCCAACACGCAAAGGTTCCGTGGACGCAAGATGAAGAAGTTCAATTGGTGAGATCGTGGCTCGCTATTTCCATCGACTCGGAAAAAGGAAATAGCCAAAGTTCCAAAGGGTAGTGGGAGCGTATTTTAGCCCATTATCACGATGCGATGGGCCGTGGAGCGTACCGTAACAATGACGAGATTACCGGGAAATGGCAGAAACTTCACCAAGAGTCAACCAAGTTCAACGGAATTTTCAACAACTTGGTCAACCTTCGCTGAAGCGGCGAAAACGAGTTCCAGATTTTCAACACGGCGTTGGAACAATACACTCGACTAATTGGAAAACCGTTTACGCATTTGAAAGCTTGGGAGATGATGCGAAATGGTCGAAAATCGATCCTAACTCCCGAACCCGCTGGCTCGAGCTCGGGATCCAAACGGGCGAGGGTCTCGGAATCCAACGACGACGCTTCCGACGCTCGAGACCCGATCGACCTCGAGGACGACGCTCCACCGGAAAACGAGATGTCTCTGCCTACCCGCCCGATCGGTCGCGACCGAGCGAAACGAGCCGCCTCCGGCTCGTCATCCAAAGATCAAGTCGTCGAGAAGGTGGATGTTCTCGTTGAACAATTCTACCGCTGCAACGAAATTCAAAAAACACGGTTGGATTTTCAAGTTATGAGCAAATCGGGGACGACACAAGACATCACGACAATCCAAGCGATGAGCGAAAAAATTCGCAAAAAATATTTAGATAACTAGTTCTTTTTAATTTAGGAAATGTTTAATCTTTTTTTAATGTTTTTTAATTTAATGTAATGTCGTTTTATTTTAATTTTAATATTATGGTTTTTAATTAATTTATAATGTTTGATTTTAATTATAAAAAACGTATAATAAAAAGATGACGTGGAAAATAAAATGAGTTGTCATGCTGTCTTGCATTTCCTGGGATGTGTCCTGAGGTTGTCATGGTGACGTGCCGTTGACATGACGACTATTATAGGATTGTCATGCTGTCTTGCACAAGCCTAATGGACACGTACATGTATCGATCATGAAGAAGAGTCAACCGCGGTTTGTGTGTACGATGAGATTGTGAAGATTAGCTCTTTTTTTTTTCTTTGTAATTCCTTATTGGTGAGCAAAGCTCATCGATGGTAATAGTCTACCAGATTTCCGTCACATTTGGTTAATTGGTTTAGTTCAAGTTTCATTTCTTCGGTTTATTAATTTAAGCCAAGTTTTCAAAATTTCATTTTTACACACTTACAATTTCCATGTATTGCACAATTTAAAAAAAGAAAATCATTTAAATACCCAAGGCAAGAATGATAGCATAAATATTTTCGTTACATAACTGAACTAAAAGGTTTCTTAAGTACGTCAATTTTGTTCATTTTAGTCAAATTAACTATCATGAATAGCCGAGTTTGAATTAGAGATTGAGAAAAACAACAATTTGTTAAATAAAAAATATTATTTTAACCATTACCAATGATTAGTATTATTTAATTTAATAAAAAATAGAGGACATAATTCTGGAAACAAGTATACAACAAATTCTTTTTTGTAGGACTATGTAATCTGATGTACGTATGTGTGAGATACATCATACACATGCATTTTGTATCATGAAGGGTTTATTTAGAATTATCTTTAACGCAACGACAAATTAATATCTTTGTTTAATTCACTAATTTATTCGTTTCCCTGAAGAAATGCAATAAAGTTTAGAATTATTTACTAAATGGACAATATCTTGAGCATATGCAGCCTCTAAAAATCAATTCTTTCATATTATAATTTACTAGGCGAATTCTCGCGCGTTGCGTAGGAACAAAATTATGTAGTTAGAATAATAATACATATGTTTTGTTAAAAATATCCAAGTCATTGTTATCTATTATGTACTAACAATTGTATATAAGAAACAAAAAATTGATGTATCACTAATGAATTATCTTATATCAAGACATTTGTTCTAAAATATCAAAAAATAAAAAAATAATTAGTTAAATAATATCATAATAAATAAATAATAAGAAATTTCAGGATAATGATTAAAAAAATATTGTATAGCTGGAATCTATACTGTGAATTTTTTTTAGACTTATTGGTAATGAACTAATATATTTTTATCGTCAACACTTAAACAACTAAATACTAATGTTTATCTAAAATAAGCTATCTTAATTAATGTGATAATACCATTATAATATCTAACTTTGTCATAATATTTACGATTACAAACTAATGATAATGCTTGTATTGATTTAATAAACATACAAAAAGTGTGTTTTTACGTACATTTAATTATAAATATTACATATACGATAAAATTAAAATCATGTTTTATCATCTATTTTAAACAATTAAAAAATAATATTTATTTAAAATGAATCACCATGATGCTAGTGATAATATCATTATAATATATAATTTATCGTAATGTGTTGATTATAAACTAACGTTAACATTATTATTAAAAAGAACATGAAAAGTCATAAGAGTTTTTAAACAAATGTGATTGAAGTAAAAATACCTCTAATAATAATAATAATAATAATATGTAGGTAATTGTAAAATGTACTTATATATTAGCAAACCTCATTTCTTAGAAGATAATTACAATATATGATGAACTAAGTATTTTCTAAAAAAACTATTCAATTAAATCAAATTGAATTATTGATTATATGTATGATTTACTAAGTATTTTGTAAAATCATTTATTGATTATATTTTTATTAGAAATGCAAGAACAAATATTTATTGATCTACTTGCTTTATTTTTTTCAATAATCTCCTCAAATATTCATGTGTTTTTTTATAATTTTTCTCAATGTCTGTTTAAATATAAATTCTAAAATATAATATCTATTTAACTAATTATGTATAAAGTTCTTTCAAAATACTAAACACCTAAATATATAAATAAGATTTTATTTTATAAATCACAAACATAACACATGATAATAAAATATCAAAGCTTGTATTACATGAAGATGTATACTATTCTAATAGATGAAATAAGAATACCAAAAATCCCAAATAAGAATCCAAATCATCAACTAATTACATAAACTTAATTTTGAGTTACAAAATAAGCATAAAACATAGTAAAATATAATAAATTCATTGTAAAATGTTTTTCATACACACACATTTTCTTCGTCAATAATGGTTGTATGATCATCGTAATATGACTGAAAATATATAAAAAAAACTCAAGCCAACACAAATATCTTTAAACCTTGACATTCTTCTTTCTATATTATTTTTCTCACTTTGTATGTGATTTGTATTTGTGTATTACTCAAATGATTATCCTCTTTTATAGTAAAAAAAGACTATTCAACTATAATACATTTGATACTCATAAATTGTATCATTATTAGTTTAAATACTTAGTAATTATAATACATAAGTTAAAAAACTCTTGAGTGGTTTTTAATAATAAGTTGAAAGATGAAGATGTGGAGGTTTCAAATGAATATGGTGCAACAATGAGACATATCTTGAACCATATTCATTTAGATGACCTCTATTATAAGAGTTATATAGATATAGATGAACATTAACCTCACGAGTAAAGAGCGTTCGACGGCATCGCGAAAACTGACCAAAAAACAGTTTATTTTTTGTGAATATTATTTCAGATAGAATCACTATCCTTACCAAACAATATATCGCTTAACATGCGCGATCATCCATTTTTTGCGAGTAAAAGTGCATTGTTTGTTTACGACGTTCCGTTCAACAATGTAACCCAAATGTAATGTTTTTGTTAAAAGTTTTGCAAGATTGGCCGATTATATATTTTTACGTATTCTTGGATTATAGGAATCATAGTTTGTTAAATATAACAACAGATGAGTATGTTGTTCCAACGTTGATAAAAACAATCGATGCTCAACCTATCCTTCTTATCATTGTATGTAATGTTATGTAGTGGCTAAGTTGTTTTATGTAATGTTATGTAATGGCTCATTCTTTAATAATCTATCATGAATTTATTTATAAGTTAATGAAAGACATTAGAATATTACAAAATAACGAACCAACAATACAACCACAAGGGAATAAGAAAATTATACTAACAAGATGGTTGTTAGTTGCTAAATAACAAAACAACAATATACCTACTATAAAACAACATACTTGTTCTAAAAATATAAAAATGTTATACATATTCTAAATACATTGTACAAAAAGAGATCTACGCTCATAACATTGCATCAAAAGCGATTCATGTTCACGTGGCTTCTTTTTTTTCAATGGATTAGCGCTTAATGTTGCTTGGTGGATATTCTTTGCAACATTATGGTTTTTCCTAGGATGACTTCTCCTCTTCACGTTCGAGGATCATTATGAGTTGCAAGTTGACATTCTTCTACGTTGTCATTCATCTTAACCACATGTAGCATTGATCATAGGGGCGGCAAAGCATTAATAATAAATATCAACTTGGACACGATATATTCATGTGTTGTTGCATGAAAACCGATTCAAATCAAGATCATAAGGATTAACTAACATTTTGAAGGACCCCCACCAACTACATTGCAACAACAATTCAAAAACCTTAAAGTATGATCTTTAAACCCTTGAATAGATGGAAATAGATGTCCTTGCGAGCATTTAACGAGTGGAGATAATGACACAACTGTTTATATATATATATATATATATATATATATATATATATATATATATATATATATATATATATATATATATATATATATATATATATATATATATATATGTTCCGTTGAGAATTAAAAAAATGAGGTGGAGAGACTAAATATGAACCACATAGTTATTCATGCTGCTCTAGTGGTTTAGAGACGACGACACATTGACGTTTTAAGTTAAAACTTTTAACATCTGGATGGGTATATTATTATTCATGTCCGCTACGACCATCGCCGTTGACACCGCCGTTGCCTTCTCTACCACCACCACTGCCATTGCCACCACATCCGCCACCTCTCCCACTACAATCTCCACCTCCACTACCACCGCTGATAATGCCACCTCCACTACAACTACTACCATCACCTCCACCTCGACCACCACTGCCACTACCACCTTTACCACCACTTCTACCATTGCTACCACCACCACCACCTCTTCCTCCATCACCGCCACCACCACCTTCGTCACCACACGCACCTCCACTACCTCTACCACCACCTCACCTATCATCGCCTCCTCCGCCACTTCTACCACCACCACCTCCATCACAACCACCACCACCTTCGTCACCACAAGCACCTCCACTACCTCTACCACCACCACAACCATCATCGCTACCTCTGCCACTTCTACCATCACTACATCCATCTCTATCACCATTGCTACTGCACCACCACCACCTTTATCATTGTTGCTACAGCGACCACCACCACCACCCTTATCATTACAAGATTTTGGCATTTTGGTAATTATTTACGAGATTTTGGCAAATTTAGGCGAAGGTTAAATGTTTGAAAGGTTAAAATAGAAAAGAAAATAAGGAAAGAAATTAGAAAATCTTGTGCCTCCATACTTCCAGCCCCAACCCTTTCTCTCTCTCTCTCTCTCTCTCTCTCTCTCTCTCTCTCCTCTCTCTCTCTCTCTCACCCTCTCATGTGTCGCCCACCCTAATTGACTTTTATGTTTTCCACCCGTTTTGTTTTGCGCCTATAACTTTTTTTTTAATTAAAAAAATTATGAAAAAACAAAGTTTTTAAAATTTAATTCTCTACAAAATGAGCACAATCATGCAAATATGAAAAAAAATTAATTTTTTTATTTTTATAAAAAACACCAAAAATAAATATTCTCCAAAAATCATGAAAATTTAGAGGATACTTCTACTCACTATACTAGTGACTTTGTAAAAAGAATTTTTAAAACTAAGTTTTTGAAGTGTTAGGATCAAATGTGGATTGCATCTATTGTGTGAACGTATGACCAATTTCTAGCAATTAGATTTTTAAAATCAAAGGTTGTGATTAATAACTGAATATATTAATTTTTTAAATAATAAAATATCAACTTTCCAAATTAAATCCCTAAAAGGGTAATACAGACTTTTTGGTTTTTTTTGAACAATGGAAAGTGAGATTTTCATGGGATAATCAATCTCAAATTCAAATTCAAATTCAATCCAATTTTAATTAAAATGGGTTTTTTTAATTAATTTTGATTCTTATATTGAGTTATTAATCATTTAAAATGTGATATTAGTTCATATCATATTATGATTATCATATATTCTCTTTTCATTCTTAAAGAATATGATCTCATTAAAAGGTTTTTGAAGAATTATCATTCTTAAAAAATACAACTGCGTATATTATTAAGAATTAAAATATGTATAAAAAGAAAAATCATTCTTATTGCAGCGTTGATATATTCTGTTGAGAGTCATGTAAAAAGAAATACAAATGAGAATATAAATCTTTTAGGAATGTGTGTTTCTATATATAAAGTATAAAAATATAATGACAATATACATTCTGTGAGAATGAATCATATAAAATCGATACCAGACTTGAGAATGCATTCTGTTGGTTCTCTCCATTCTGAAAGAATATTGTTGTTTTGCAAGCTCAATCTTGAAATTCTGTAAGAATATTGTTGAATCACCACTTGCATTCTGAAAGAATATGGTTGGGTTTGTTTGCTCAATCTAGAAATTCTGAAAGAATATTGTTGTACCACCACATCTATTATGTAAGAATATTCTTGTTTTTGTAAGCTTAATCTTGAAACTCTAAAAACATATTGTTGTATCACCACACCAAAATAAACCTAACAAATAAACAACAAAGAATCATCAATTATCAGTATGCACCAAAAAAGAAATGAAAGCCCATTGTGGCATTTCATCGAACACCTAGAGTGCACCAAAATTGAACTCACTGTGTTATGAAATAAAAAACCACCTCCAACAGAAAGACAGAGCAAAGTCGTGAATTGAAATGATAAAGCA
This sequence comes from Cichorium intybus, assembly GCA_023525715.1. Lineage (NCBI taxonomy): Eukaryota > Viridiplantae > Streptophyta > Magnoliopsida > Asterales > Asteraceae > Cichorium > Cichorium intybus. The sequence goes on from CM042011.1 coordinate 17,641,886, forward strand.
AATGAAATATCAATATAAAAACCAAAATCAATTCTCGTAAATTCTACAATTGTCAATTGAAATCAACCATCGTCAATTCAAATCAGAAATCGATTTCCGTCCATGGGAAATTGGTCAAATTGTACGCTCATGGAATAATTGGAAACGGAATTACCTGGAAGGACGAACAAGTGACCGAAGGATTTCTGTTATTTCTAAATATAAAAAAGAGAAAAGAAGGGACAAGTGGAGTTAACCCATTAGTTTAGGGTGTTCTAGGCTTACCGCCAACCCTTTATTGAGCCCTTTCCATGTCATGATCTCTCTGGTTTCTACGTAATCTTCGGGATAAGATTAAACAAACATATAAAATCGCATAATTTTATAAGCGTTTGAAACTAAAAAAATACTTTCAAAATCTTTAAGATCGATGGTTCTGAAACTACAATAATAAAATAAGCCTAAGAAATCCTTTCTTATCGTGTAGATTGTTATTATTATTATTATTATTATTATTATTATTATTATTATTATTGCTAGATTTATCATAAAAATCAAAGAACACTTTCGACAGTTGCAAAAACAACCGATGATATCCTAAAAACTGAAACTGCAAAAAAGAAACATATCAGGAAGGATATGAGACATAACTTTGGATTCACAAACAGACTTCTCATTTGCATCAACATGGAATCCCAACGATTATAGTTTTGCAACGAGGAACCAGGACAAAACCTGCAGATCGTCGTCTTCCATCATCTTCCTGTAGATCTTCGTCTTCCATCATCTTCTTGTAGGTCGTCGTCTTCCATCATCTTCTTGTAGGTCGTCGTCATATCTTCGGGATCGTGCATTGTGTCTACAGGGGATGAAACAAATTGGGCGATTATAAAGGGGTTTCCAATATTATAGGTTTTTTAATTTTAGTTTGTTTAATTATTTACCACAATTTTAGGAATTGAAAATTTAAATATTAATTCATTTAATTAACAATTCCGAAAATACCCTTAAGAAATGATTGGACCAGAATGAGTCAGACATTCACACAATATTTATTGTTCGTACATAAACCTACATGTATATATATATACTTGGTTATAAGCCCGTGTTTAACACGGGTTGACAACTTAAATATATCATTATACTTATAAAATTTTCCTAATAAGTGCAATATATTTTGAAAACTCATACATAATTATAGTATTGAAAAGTCAAAATAAGATGATCCAATAAACAAATCGATCAAAGTACCTTGCTATTTTCTTGTACTTAACCATAGAAATGATTCCAGTTTTACCAAATATCTCTAGGAAATATTGATAATAGCACTAAAACTGAAAAATATTTCAAATTTTGGACTAAACACTGCAAAAATAAAAAACCACAGATTTTGTAATCTTTACTTAATAGTTAATATAGTTTGAAATACAAAATGTTCCCTGTGTTTTGTGACTTTTATTGTGTTTTACTCCAAAAGTGAATCATTTTTTTTAGTTTTGATTTTATTTAAGGTTTCAAATCCCTAGTCAACTTCTTCGCATATTTATTCCTCATTGAAACGACAAAAAAAAAATCCTAACAAAAAGTAGCAGTGCTAAACCCGGTAGCATGTTGAGTCTTTATGCACATAGTTCCTTTTGGTGATTACAATTTATATATATTTCTCTTCGGTTAGAATTTATATATTTTGCCACCGATTTTAACTGAAAATTTCGAATTTTTTTTCAAAAGGCTAAAATTAATGTCTATTGCTTAATTAAGCAAAAAAGGTCTCTTAAAATAGATATGAATAAACCCAAGATAAATTTAAAATGCCGTCAACATTATTGTTGTGTGGGTTACTCTTTCAATAAATAATTAAATATAAATAGTGTTAATTCATTGATAAGTATATTTTTTAGTTTTAAACCAATTATATATTTAAACAATAAACTTCAACTTTTATACATTCACATGCCACATGATTATCACCAAGCAAGAATAATAAAATGAGAATTTATTATATTAGAAGTTATTTATTTAACGTATGTACTACATTTGCCAAGGAAAGTTCTAATAACGTAAGTAATCAGACATGTATATTCACACGATTCACGAAAAAAATACAAATAGGCACAAATCAACGCATTATAGCACATGGAAACATTTTAAACATATATTATATGTTATTGCGAAGGTACATTTGCAATGTACCATCATGATAAAATGTATGCAATTTAAAATTACAACATGGTTGATTAAAAACCATATTTCGTAACATAAAAAATACATATTAAATATTTATATACTACCAACCAATGCAAATAGGAGGATTAAAAAAGCATGAACTTAACGTGATTAAAAAGAGCATCACTATTCCATTTAATTCTAGAATCTTTACTTTCGTAGCTCCTATTGTTTCATACTTTTTCCACCTGTTAATGTTTTCACCCAAAAGACAACCGAACCAGAAAATAACATCATAGTTTTATTAAAAAAGAAAACTTAATATGATTCACTTTTAAATATATTTTGATAGAAATTACTCGGCTATTAATTTAATAACTTTCTAGCAACATTGCATCCAAACTTTCAGCATCATACTGACTTCATTCCTGGTTCAACATGTTAGTTTTTCAACCTCTGCCAAAGTTCATCCTCCTACAATCAATCGGTTACAACAATTATTGAATGCAATGCACGACATTCACAAAACAATCAAACAAAACAGAAAAATAACTCAGATAACTCAAACAACAAAGTAAAATTATGAGACATTAAAGTGCTTCAACATATGAGAATCAGATGATCAAGTAAAGTATCACCAACTGCATATTCATTGCTATTGTTTAGACCTAAAAATAGATCACATGCACAAAACCATAATATCGGTCCATAATCTAGAATTAAGTGGATGATCCTGGACATCATATATATTTGTATAATCATAAAAAATTGCTGCTCACCATAGTTTTCATGCATATGATTTGTCTTCCTGAACACAAATTGTCTCTGCAAATTTAAGTAATACAAATAAGTAAGAGAACACTTAATCCAAGTAAAAGTTGCATCACATCTTTTGGTTACCTAAATATCTTTCATATATACATCCAATACCAAAGGGAAATTATAACAATCAAATGATATTTGTGTTACCAATGTGGCATGTTCTCTAGTTAGACCACACATTCTTCAGTTAGATCACACATGCAAACTTGAAAACAATATATTTATAAATAGAGTAATCATAACTTCAATGGATTTACCATAACATGGACATCTTTGATCTTGAATCAGAAAACCACACAAATGACGAATATGATTACAAGGAGACTCGATATGGTGATGGTGATAAGTGATAAAAAATAAACAAAGAAATTTGGACCAATCGACCATTAAGCTTTAGCATCACAAGTTTATCCAACAGACACTTGGTTTGAGCAACATCTGCACCAACTAACACACAAGGTCGTTGGGACTCCATATGTGCTATATAAGAAGACTCGTTTACAGCCTCTACTGTACAGACATTTCCACAAACACCTTAATTACAAGAAAAAGATTTCGGAATTCAAGCCCTTATGAGAAGAATGGTTATAACTGATAACGATTCAAGAAGATTTCGAAATTCAAGCCCTTATGAGAAGAAAGGAGATCCAGTTATGCGATGGTATGTGTTTATTTATACGTTCGCAAATTGGAATCAAAATCAGAACTTGGAATCATGATTGGAATTATACCTGCAGCATGATACAATGGTCTGTATTTCGAAGGTTCGAATCCGAAGACCGATGATGGTGGGATAGTCGGCTGTGAATTGTGGACTGGCGGAGAAGAGTCGAGAGAAAGGCGGCATGGAGATGTATCTGTACTCCGTTACTTTTTGCGTTCCAGGTATATATGAAGTCGAAGAAGCCCTAGTCAATCAGATTCAAAATTCTATATGATTTGTGTACTGATTTCTTGTGATTTGGTGAATTTAAAAAAAAAAAAAAATATATATATATATATATATATATATATATATATATATATATATATATATATATATATATATATATATATATATATATATATATATATATATGTGTGTGTGTGTGTGTGTGTGTGAGCAGCGATGATGATGCCGTTTATGGTTTTATCATTAAGGCTTTTCTTAGAGAGTGAAGATATCAGACTCCTGATTTGTAGGAATTTTGAAGATGAAAAGGAGGGAAATTAGGCGAGATTTTTGAAATCGGTTACGTTATGCGTAGAATGAGAAGAAGTGAACAGCAAGTTAGAATGATGTCCATATGGGTAGGCCACGTGGCATTCTATGGAGCAGGAAACAAAAAAGAGAAGCCATAAGAAAAGGCCAAGTGGCATATTATTTACTCTTTTATTAGGAGAGAAAGATATATATATATATATATATATATATATATATATATATATATATATATATATATATATATATATATATATATATATATATACTAGGTTACAAACCCGTGTAACACACGGTTGACAAAAAAAATCATTTTATTTTAAAAATACAATGCTATCAATGAACATTTTTAAAAAGCTTTTTCTCTTCAATTTATCATGTATCACACCATAAAGTGACATTTTTGTGATTCTCTTCAAAAGTTTTTCATCATCCAATGATTTTGATAGAAAACACAATTCAAGTTTCTAACGTATACAGATAACTAAGTTAACTGTAGTTATACATATAATGAGTCGATGGATAAAAAACCAACAATAACAAAAAGGGTTAAAATGATATATTTAAGACAAAAGATACCTCTATATATTATTATAGACAGATAACTTAAATCCTCTAAAATAATTTATTTGGAATTGGAAGATTATATTCTTGTTTTCAGTACCTTAATAATTGAAAATACTAACTAAAACAAATTAACCACAAAGAAGTCTTGATAAAAAAAATGCACGCATAACAGATAAACTAAGCCATAAAATTCCAGGAAATTAGTACTCCAAAACACAAACATGGTTCGAAATCCTTAGTTCCTTGGTACAAAAGCAAAAACTCCAAAATCTTAGAATAAATTAAAATAAAGAAAGAAACACGAAACCTAAGAGAAAAAACAACAAAGTGACAAACCATTACTAACCCAAAACCCCTCAATTCAAATCAGCAACATTTGACGGCAGCTCCTCCACAACCACATTATAAAACCTCTGAATATCCACAAGCATCTTCTCATCTTCCAAAGTCACAAAATTAATGGCCACACATTTTCTCCCAAACCTTCCACTTCGACCAATCATATAAAGGTAATTTTCTGGCTGTGTAGGCAGATCTTAATTAATGACCAAAGACACCTGTTGCACATCAATCCCACGTGCCAACAAATCAATAGTAATGAGACTATTTGAACACAAATCAAAAGTTTTGGCCTGATGGTACAAAAATGAGTGTGCAAGAAATTTCCATTTTCTACATTAAGAAGTATAACGACAAAGTTTGGTACTTTCATATATTTTGTGTACTATAACAACCTACTTTTATTTCTTTCTATTAAGCATTGTGCTTCACAGTAGAATGCTCTAATAGGACGCAACAAAAGTAGAATGTCGTAATAGATAAATCAATAAAAATACGTTGTTATTATAGAATACATATGTTGAATAAGAAGGATACATAAACTAATGACCTTCAGCTACTAAGTCTGCCACCGCCTTCACTGTGTGCAAGCATGCATTTGGTTCTTCTCACTCTAGCACAGACATCATCTTTTGCAATCCAACTGTATAATTTGATTGAGAGGACAAAACTAATGGAAAATAAATCCATTAATTAGAACCTCTGTAACATCACAAAGAACAATTAGTTAACTCAATTTTTTTTTAAAAGAACAACATTTCAATATTTACCTTAATATTTGACTTAACCTTCAATCAAAATCTTCACTTGTTGTGCCCTGTATTTCCCCACCACATCGGCCTGTAACAATATGACATTTTTTCATAATTCTAGTTAATAACAACCACCATCAATTACTATACCTTATATACATTAGGTTTGGAATGAGGATAACCTTCAACAGTTGTTTCCATAGAAAATAAAAGGGGGACAATTCAGTTTCAGAAGTCTTTTGCTTCTCACCCTATGGAATTGAACTTTTTGATGATCTTCTCTTCAATTCGTTGATGCTGCAAAAGACAATTTTTGTTGATGCATATCAAGTATTAATGTACATGATACTTTGGGGCCATACAATAATGTCTTTTAAGTAAGTACTATACAGACTATAATACTATACCATGATGACGATTATTTGGCCAATGGGATGCTTCAACACATGGTCAATATCTTTGTTTGTGCTTGTATTGCTAAATATTATTTAATGTATATGAATATATTCCTTTTTGCTTATCACCTTGCTGATTATGGGAACAACCGAATTTAACTTCTTTCTCCAGCGTCTTTACGCCATTAGATTGTTGGCAAACCTTTTTGCTCCCGCACCCAAATCAATTTCCTGCCAATGAAGCGAGTCGGCAGTCGAATATTGAGGTTCTAAGTTCAAAATTCCAAATTCAAGACACCCATCTGCATTTGCACCCCGACTCACAAACGCAGGTAAAAATTATTCGATATTGGGTTTAAAATCGAGAAGAACATTATGGAGAAAAGGGGGAGCAGTGGTAGGGTAGGGCTGACGGCATATCATATTGAACGGTTTACAAAATTAAGGCTAATCAACCGCCTAAATTTCTTTCCACAATTTCTTCTATTTGAATCGTTACCTGCGTAAATTCTTTGTGTAGAGTAGCAGGTGGTGGGTTTTGATAGAATCGGCTTCTACTAAACGACGATGATGATGTAGCATTTCATACAGAGAGACAGAGAAATAAAGGGTGATTTGGTTGCCAACAGCTTGAAACGAAATTGGGGCAGATAAGACTTAAGAGCGTGAGTAGGGATAAACGGGATTTCAAAATTAGAATCGTGATTTAATCCTAAATTTTTGGAAATCAAAGCGTGATTGAGAGAAAGATTTAGGCGGGAAGTTAAAATACGGGATTCTAAATGAATGACACGTGGCAAATAAGGCATTTAGAAATTGGCCATGTGGCATTTTAGCTTTGCTTTATTAGAATATATATATATATATATATATATATATATATATATATATATATATATATATATATATATATATATATATATATATATATACACACACACACACACACACACATACACACATATACATATGTATATGTATATATATATATATATATATATATATACACACACACACACACACACACACATACACACACATTTGATCCTTCTAGATCACATCCTAATAGCCATGTATATCATATGGCTATTAGCATACTTGTTCTAAAACCAACAATGTACCTACTATAAAACAACATACTTGTTCTAAAAATATAAAAAGTTATGCATATTATAAATACATTGTATTAAAGGAGATTTATTCTCATAACATCACATCAAAAAAGATTCATGTTCATGTGGACTCTTTTTTCAATGGATAAGAACTTAATGTTGCTTGGTGGATATTCTTTGCAACATTATGGTTTTTCCTAGGATGACTTCTACTCTTCACGTTCGAGGATCATTATAAGTTTCATGTTGATATTCTTCTACGTTGTCATTCATCTTAACCACATGTAGTATTGACTATAGGGGCAAAGCATTAATAATAAATATAAACTTGGACATGATATATTCATGTTGTATGAAAACGTATTTGAATCGAGATCATAAGGATTAACTTACAATTTGAAGGACCCCCAACAATTACATTGCAATAATAACTTAAAAACCCTAAAATATGATCTTGAAACCCTTAAATAGATGGAAATAAATGTGCTTGCGATCATTTAACAAGTGGAGATAATGACACATGTGTTCATGGTTGAAAGTTATAGTGGGAACAACCATTATGTACTTACGAAGAATATATATTATTGCGAACAAGTACTAAACCTTGTTATTTCGAGGGTGTTAAACATTGTCCACGAAGAGCAAATTAAAACCAAAGAAAAAGGGTTGAAGGTGTATAGTGTATCAAGCTATTCGCAAGGGCCAACTTGATCCTCTTTCCCAATGATCACTGATAAGGGAACCCTAGGAGATTCATCTACTCCAATTACCGTCCATGTATGGTATCCATACTAGATCTGTCCAACTGCCATCCTACCTCTTCTGTGTTCTTAACAACTCATCTTTGTCTTAATAAAGTCTTTCAATGGCATGTTTCGTTCCTCTTCCCCATTACTTAGAAAAAGTGAGCCACCGGTTCAGGTACAAGATACTATCATTACCTGTGGACAATTAGACATCTACTAACTGAGCTATATCCTCCCGAGTCAAGTGGAGCATGCATGAAGGAGTCAAACGCCAAAGAGGGTCGCAGTGACTAGGCTTGGGTGACTGTAATGATCTATATTTTTTAGAATCAATAAGTCTTCAAATCATTCATTTGAAAAAAATTCGACCACTTCTTATTGGATGAGCATGAGACTTGCCATAAATCTAAATTCTTGATCAATGGAGGAACAATGTCACCATTTTTATTTAATAAGATGCCAAAGTGGATGATTGGCTCATTCCATAATATAAATAATCATAAGAAATATTTGGTAACACAGATTCCTATTTCTCAATGATATTTCCATGATCAATACAATTGGTTAAACCCTATGAAATCATTTCATAGAAGTTCATTAAGATCTTCTTTTTATAAAGAAAATCAACTTCACTTCTTGAATAATACACATCACTTCTACTTATGTTGTAGCAATTGGTTCTCCTTTGATATGGAAAAGCATGTATATATCAGAGTTAGTATTCCCGTGAATTCACGATTATATATTCATGAGTATATAGTTATGTTCTTGATATACAATGTGTGGTTATGTAGTGATATAAAAGCTCCAAAAATGGCTAGTTTTAGTGAATAACTAGGTGAACATCTGCGTAAGGCGTAAAATAAAATTATATTAAAAATTAGGCGAATACATATTGAAAATAATTAGGTTATTGAAATCAATTATAAGTTAGTAATACTTACTTAGTTGATTTATAAAATCATAATTATTTTGAATCATATTATGATATAAACATCTACTAGAATCATGTCATTTAATGATATCTACTTGCGACTTGTGTATGAATAAAACTAAATATAGTTCTCGATTTAGTGTTACTTTTAATGTTATGATTAATTAGTATACAAAGTACTTAGTTGAATATTTTTTTTAATTTCGATCTTAATAAATATTTAAAATACTGACAATTATTTGTAATGTAATTTAAAAACATATGTTCTTTTAACTTTTATTATATCTAATTAATTTAAAAACTATATATTTTGAAATTTTCATATATCATAAAAAATATTTTTAGGATTTTTATAGTTAATTTGGTATGTCGATTTAGGTTTTATATATATATATATATATATATATATATATATATATATATATATATATATATATATATATATATATATATATATATATATATATATATATATATATATATATATATATATATATATATATATATATAACTATTTTGAAAAATAATCTTTGACTGTCTTTTATGTTTATTTGATATTTTGATATAGATTTGGTATTTAACTTGATATTTAAATTAACAAATAAATATATTATATTGATAATTCAAAAAACGTATCATTAGCATGATGATATTTTATATTTAATAATATATCTAAATTAATAAGCAAAATATATTATGTTAGAACTTGAATAATTGGGGGTTCAAATTCGTATGATGTGAGGAAAAATAGGAAATGCTTCATTAACAACATGGTTGTTAAGATCTCGATCTTGATCTTAAGATCTTACGATTTTAAGATCCTTCGACCGAAAAACGATCCCGATCACAGGAAGATTATTAGTTGACAAAATTATGATAGGTTTAATTTTATTCCAAAAGAAAATAAATATTTTTATTGGACAATTCCTGTTAATATCATTATATATTGTTAAGTTAACAATATATAATGATATTAACAGGAATTGTCCAATAAAAATATTTCTATTCCAATATATAATGATATATTGTTAAGTTAACAATATATAATGATATTAACAGGAATTGTCCAATAAAAATATTTCTATTCCAAAATTAACAATATATAATGATATTAACAGGAATTGTCCAATAAAAATATTTCTTTTCTTTTGGAATATAATTTTAAACCTATTATAATTTTGTCAACTAATAATGTTACTTGAAAATTTTATCTTAGGTTTGGTTGATAATTACTCCTTTACTAAAATTTTGAAATTTAATTAATAACAAAAATTATTTTATCAAAATCATTTATTAAATAAATATTTCTTAGACAAAAAGAAATGTGTGTTGAAGTCGCGTCAATGACAAACCCACCAAAACAAGGATGGATTGCCGACATCGGTACAACAAATGAAGAGTAAACTTATACGGTATTTCGATGTTATTTAGGGTCTCTTTGGCAAAACTAACTGGAAGATGGTAGTTGGTAGCGAGAAGTGGGTAGCGGATAGCTGGTAGCGGGAAGCTGTGACTTTTAGTTTGTAAACGTGTGTTAGGCAAAAGTAGCTGGAAGCTTTTAAAATATGTAAAATTACATAAAAAGACATCTGTTAATTATTCGTTGTAGTTTTAAGGATATTCTAGCAATTAATTGTATAATTGATAGAGCTTTTTGTTAAATGTTACTTCAACTAGCTTTTAAAATAATAGTTTTTAGTTTAAAATAAAAGCTTCAAGTTCGTGTCGCCGAACAAAGCTTTTGGTTTTTATTAGAGTTACTTCTTAAACGCTAGAAGCTAGAATTAGAGTTATTTCTTAAACGCTAGAAGCTAGAAGCTCTCAAACGCTCCATGCCAAACACGCCCATAATATTACTCAATTTTGATGTTTAGTACAAAAGCTTTACTTTATTTTAATTTCAATTGGCAAAGATTATTTATAACAATTAGGTTCTTCATTCTTGTTAGAGTAAATTACAGAAACAATCCCTGAGGTATACCAAAACTAACAAAGAGAACCCAAGTATTCAATTTTCACTATATGGGTCACTAAGGTTTGCAAAATCCTACAAATCGGTCCCTGGTCCATATAAAAAGACTTTTTTGCCCTTTTCATTTTCTTTTTTCTTTTTCTTTTTACCCTTTTGTTTTTTTAATAAATAAAAAATAAAAAAACCACCTCACTCACCCCACCACCACCACCACCCCCACCCCCACGTCTCTCTCTCTCTCTCTCTCTCTTCAAACCCAGAAAAAGCTGCATTATTCCATTAGAGCCGTTGCCGAGTTTAAGTCCGGTACCCCATCCGGCGACACCGACACTGTAAGCGGTGGCTTGACAAGCAATGTGAATGTAAAACCAAGCGGGATGAGCGACATTGAATACTTTCAAATATCTGGCAACCATGGCTCCGATCGGCATCAATATTCCCAACTCACCGCGTTTAATACTCCGTGATTCTGTAAAGATAGAAAAAAATATGACCTAATTAATCACTTGTACCTTCTGCATAATATATGGTACAATAAATAGTATGAGTGAAGAAAGGCTTATGTTTCTCCGGTGGAGCAGTGAACCACCGACGGGGGCACCTGCAGCAGTCTGACCGGTGATGAGCACCCCGAGCTTCTATTTTCAGAACCCAAAGGATGAGCACCCGGAGCTCCGTTTGAAATAGGTCCCGACTGCCAAATTTGATTAAAACTTGTCCTCCTACTAGGTAACACCAAAGTCACGTAAATTACAACATCTCCGTTCACCCTCTCTGCCCTGATCGTCGGCAAATCAAAGCTCAACGGAGTTTTCACCATCTGTTCCGTTTGCCATTGTATTCACCGGCGAATCTCCTTTCCTTCTTCGCTGATTTTGGCCATCCAATTCCGGGGAAAGAAACTGTTAACGCAAATACTCAACTTAAAAGACTGATTTATTGAAATAGAATACGTGGCTCTTATAACAAGAATTAGAAACAAAAATTTGAAAGAAATTAGCAACAACTAAGAAGAAATAGAATACGTCTGCTCAAAACTAGGATAAATTGAACGAGCTGTTGCTCCTATATAATTCCTAACTGAATTGACTTTAGCTTATCAGAAACAACAAATTTTCAGAAAACCCGTGATTAAATAAAGATGAATAACTCGAGATTATCGGAGTTTTGTGAGTTTTCTTATACCATAGCGTGGAAACAAGCTCCGTAGTCATGAGAAGCGACAAAGACATGGTCAGAAGCAACACCGTTGCTTCTGTTCCAAAAAGAAAGTTCCGATGAAATAAAGTCAAATGCAGACGATAAAAGCCCGCGTGCATGCCCGATGGACGGGAAGCCATTAACGGTGCTGAAGTTGCAGGAAACATAAACATGCACGAAGAAGAAGTCAAATGTCCGTACGTTGCTTTTAATCAATGCTCGATTCAGAGGGAAGAGAGCCTATGTTTCGATTAAGGAAGAAGGAGGATGCAATTTTTGTTTTTTTTTTTTTAGAACGGCAAATCTATCCTACTCCTACTCCTAAATTTCTCCTTGTTATGTTAGTGTCAGGGTTTAAACCCATGACCTCCTTGTTAGTATATCACATTGTTAACCAAGTGACTAGCCCCAACTTGTAAATCACGTTTTGTTAACGCCGCTCATGTGTTGTGCACATGGATTCTTTTGGATTACATGTCGGTCAATTTGTTTCTTTCTTCTTATATTCACGTATTTATTTATGTAAAAATTAAAATCCAAACATAATAACTAAAATCCAAAATCGAATCAAAAGCCTGAAATCAAAGCGAATTACATATCTGATCCAAAGTATGGACCCAAAAAATAAATTAAAAAATTATTAATCAAATTAGCAATGATTAATTACATAAAAAACATTATATATTGAGTTTTTTCGGACTAAATCGTAACTTTTTTCGAAAAAAAGTCTTCCATTTTTTTATTTTATTATTATTATTTTCTTTTTTGCGATTTGATCATTTTAACAGGTTTACCGGTACTCTTTCGGATTTATAAATTATTTTCCGGAAAACCCCTCAATTTTTTTTTCCAAAAAACATTCAAATTTAACAACTATTTGTGAAAAACCCTCATATTCGATAATTTTTCGGAATCTAATTCCAACTTTCATATTTTATCCGTTAGAAACATTTCAACGTTAGAAATGATTTGATCTATAACAATGTCATCATATTTCTTTAGGACTCAAATTTGTTTTGTTTGAACCAAACTTTTTTTTTAAACCAACTTTTTTGGTTTTCCTCAAAAAACATATGTTTTTTTTGTTGTTGTTTATAGTTATTTTGATAGTTTTTAACATTAAAATCTAAATGAACATTTTTTTTCAAAACAAAGAGAAATATGTTGTGTGCAGTTCTTGTTGGCAGAATGAATATCAAAATTTATATGTAGTATGCTCAAAGATTATAGTAGGTGAAGAACAACTATCTAGGCTGTCTTGAAAATGTTTCAAATGGAAAAAAAAAAAACATAAAATCTTAGAGAAGATTATGCAAATAATTTCTCCAAAAAGAAGTATACGAAAGAAGATTATTTCTATGTTCTTACGAGATCACTAATTTTTAAGTAATATTTTAATAGCTTGTTATTTTGTTCTGAAAAAGCTTTATATGCAAATTCTCATTGTTTTTAACATAAATATATTTTCCATATATTATTAGCATGATATGTATTTCCATTATTTTGGCAAATTCTCATAGAATATTAGAAACTCTTACATAAAAATCTCCAATAATCTGACGTATTCTCGCAAAAATCTTTACAGTAAAGTCATCATTTTAATTCTAAGACTTTTTTTCTTTTTCGAAATATAACCCATATCGAAATATGGATTTATGAAAACCCTAAATTTATATATGTATGCCACTTGATGTAACCAAATTTAGATACGAATGTCGAAGAAGAATAAAGCAAAATACCAAAATGCCGATAGTAGTCATGTTACAACATTAGGGCAATAGTTAAAGGACCAAACATGTAATTTGGTGTCCAAATTAGCCGCAAAGTGTAGTGTACTAGCGAGTAGCGTCCGTGTCATATTCCCCAGATAAAATCCCGGCGCCCACAAACGGCAATCACGTGCCCAAAATAATATGCATCGTTATCACTTGGATTTCCAAATGTTCCATAAGAAATTGTAGTGGATTTGGTTGTCAGATTTTCTTTGATTTTTTTTTTAGAACAGCAGAATATATTAAGCCACTAGCAAGATGCTAGAGGAAGAAAAACAAAAGGTACATACTACATGGCTAAACAACAGGAGATAAACACCACGAGTCCCAACAAAGACTAGAAAGTTTAGCCCTATTCTTAATCCAACTAAATGAGGAAATATGTATGCTGTCCACTGTCTTGTCCAAAGAGGGCTTCAACTTTTTGAAAATGTAGTCATTCCTAACTCTCCAGAGAATCCATAAGACCGAATACGCAACAGCCATCTTAAGATGAGAATACTTCTTAGATAAACCTCTACAACAAAGATTCCTCTTCAGATCTTCAATGTCATCCATAGGGGAAGGGAAAAAATTTGACCACCTGTACATATGTGTTGGGTTTTTTAGCCCATGAGGAAGCCCAAACTATTTGGGCCATATATACATCTTTATTTTCAGCCCTAGCTCCATGATTCTAGTGTGTGCAGATTACTTCTTCGTGAGATTACAGAGAGAAAACAGAGAGCAAGATATTTTCTTCATTTTTCGGAGTTCTTGATACCCCTGCAGTGTTTCATCATTTCCCGGAGATCCGTCGGTCCGTTTGCCTTGATTTTCGGACAGCGGCTTCCTAACATCCATACCGACATTCTGTCCGGTTGGCTTGTCCAGATCTGTTCCGGAGCATCGGGAATCGCTGCATCTGTTTGCTGCTGGACAGCAGCACTTTTTGGTGATATCTTTCATTTCTCTTTGTTGTTTGATTCCATATACTTGATGTAATTTGTTTCCAAGTATATGATGGTTATTGTATACCTCTAGTTCATCTAGAGAAGACTTTGTATTGCTCAAATATTGGTGGTAGTGGATTTGAAGCGGCTCTAGTAGTCCCGTGGTTTTTACTCTCGTTTTGAGGGGTTTTCCACGCTAAAATTCCGGTGTTATTATTTGGTTGATTGCTTACTGTTTTGGGGCTGATTAGATTGGCTATAAAACTGCATTGGGGTTGTTTTGGTTTTATCTAAAATACCTTATTTGTTATCATCCTCAAAGGTTCATTCAAGTCGGGAAAGTTTACTCAAACGAAGATTAATTCCGCAATTATTGTTTACCGTTTGTGGCTGCGTTTTTCCCATCAGTTTGGTATCAGAGCTGTTGGTTCTTGTTATTTGGTTACTTGTTTGAACGATGGAAGATAAGACAAGTAGGATGGTTAATTTGAATGGTTCTAATTATCATATTTGGAAAGGCAAGATGGAAGACCTTCTTTATGTGAAGGATTATTATGCGCCTGTGTTTAGTACGGATAAACCTGAAGATAAAACAGATGCAGAATGGAATATTTTGCACAGGAAAGTTTGTGGGTATATTCGACAAGCAGTTGATGATAATGTTTTGAACCATATCAGCGGGGAGACTCATGCTCGTACTTTGTGGAACAAGCTTGAGCAGTTGTATGCTCGGAAGACCGGGAATAATAAACTGTTCTTGATTAAACAGTTGATAGCTTTGAAGTATCATGATGGAAATCTTATTACAGATCATTTGAATTCTTTTCAAGGAATTATTAATCAGCTTGAAGGAATGGGTATCAAGTTTGAAGATGAGATACATGGCTTATGGCTCCTTGGCACTTTACCGGATTCTTGGGAGACTTTTAGGACATCATTGTCCAACTCTGCACCGGATGGTATTATCTCCATGGAATTGGCTAAAAGCAGTATTTTAAATGAAGAGACGAGAAGAAAGTCACAAGCTTCCTCTTCTAGTTCAGATGTCATGGTTACAGAAAACAGGGGGAGAAGTCAAAGTAGAGGTCCGAGTAACAAAGGAAAGCATCGTAGTAAATCCAAAGGAAAGTTTGCTGATTTTGAGTGCTATCATTGTGGTAGAAAAGGGCACACAATACGATTTTGCAGACAGTTGAAAAAGGAAAACAAGAAGGCTAATTACAACCAACAAAAGAACAACCATAAGAAAGATGAAGGTGGCAATGATGGTGCTGAAGCTAATACTGCTACAGAAGAGTTCTTTATCTGTTGTGATTATGATATGGTTAACCTTGCACATGATGATTCGAGTTGGGTTATTGACAGTGGTGCTACGTGTCATGTGACATCACAAAGGGATTTTTATTCATCTTATACTCCCGGTGACTTTGGGACTGTTAAGATGGGTAATAGTGGGCTATCAAAGATTGTTGGCGTTGGTGATGTTTGTTTGAAGTTTGATACTGGGATGGAGTTGGTTTTACACAATGTAAAACATGTTCTAGATATTAGACTTAATTTGATATCCACTGGCTTACTTGATGATGATGGTTACCACAGCAACTTTGGTGATGGAATTTGGAAACTCACTCGTGGTTCTTTGATCGTGGCAAGAGGTAAAAGAACTTCAAAATTGTACATGGCATATCCACAGATCTCTAAAGATAGGGTCAATGCAGTGGTGAATACTGATATGACTAGTTTGTGGCATAAGAGACTTGGTCACATGAGTGAAAAGGGTATGTCTCTACTGTTGAAGAAAAATGTGTTGACAGGTGTGCATGATGTTCATTTGAAGAAGTGTTCTCACTGTCTGGCGGGTAAGCAAAATAGAGTTTCCTTCAAGAGTCATCCTCCCTCTAGGAAGGAGAATATACTTGATCTGGTACATTCCGATGTATGTGGTCCCATGAAGACTAGATCACTTGGGGGCTGCTTATACTTTGTCACATTCATCGATGATCATTCAAGGAAGGTATGGGTTTATATCTTAAAGTCCAAAGATCAAGTATTTGGTGCATTCAAGCAGTTTCATGCCTTAGTTGAGAGGCAAACTGGGAAGAAGCTTAAGTGTATTCGAACAGATAATGGAGGTGAATACATTGGTCCTTTTGATACTTATTGTAGAGAGCAAGGTATTCGGCACCAAAAGACTCCTCCAAAGACACCACAGCTAAATGGTTTAGCAGAACGAATGAACAGAACATTGACTGAGCGAGTTACATGTTTGCTCTCACATGCAGGATTACCTAATTCTTTCTGGGGTGAAGCTTTGAATATGGCGGTACATGTTATTAATCTTACTCCCTCTGTTCCTTTGTCTTTTGATGTTCCTGACAGGGTTTGGAGTAATAAAGACGTTTCGTATCATCATTTGCGGGTCTTTGGATGCAAGGCTTTTGTTCATATTCCCAAAGATGAAAGATCAAAGCTTGATGTGAAGACCAAGCCGTGCATATTCCTTGGATATGGCCAAGATGAGTTTGGATACAGGTTATATGATCCAGTTCTGAAGAAACTTGTAAGAAGTCGTGATGTTGTATTTGTGGAAGATCAGACATTGAAAGATATTGAGAAGATAAAGATAGTTCCTCAATCTACTGATAATCTTATTGATTTGGATCCGGTCTCTCCTCAACATCTTGAGCCACAGAATGAAGATAGTGTTCAGAATGATGAACAACATGGTACTGATGAAAATGAATTCCCAGAGCAATCAGAGTTAGATGATGAGTTGCATCCAGATCTACCAGTGCCAGATATACCACCATTTGTCCCACTTAGGCGGTCAGCGAGAGATCGTCATCCTTCCACCCGTTATTCTGCTGATGAATATGTTTTAGTCACTGACGCGGGAGAGCCAGAATGTTATACAGAAGCCATGGAAGATGAGCACAAAAGAGAGTGGGTTGAAGCTATGCAAGATGAGATGAATTCCTTGCATGAAAACAATACATTTGAGTTAGTAAAGTTACCTAAAGGCAAGAGAGCTTTGAAGAACAAATGGGTCTACAAAGTGAAGGTTGAAGAACATACCTCACGGCCTAGGTACAAGGCTAGGTTGGTGGTCAAAGGATTCAGTCAAAGAAAGGGTATTGATTTTGATGAGATTTTCTCTCCAGTCGTGAAGATGGGTTCTATTCGGGTGATTCTTGGTTTAGCTGCTAGCCTTGATCTTGAGGTTGAGCAGATGGATGTCAAGACAGCATTCCTTCATGGTGATTTGGACAAGGAAATCTATATGGAGCAACCTGAAGGTTTTCAGGTTAAGGGCAAAGAAGATTATGTTTGTAAACTTCAGAAAAGTCTTTATGGGTTGAAGCAAGCACCAAGACAGTGGTACAAGAAATTTGAGTCAGTCATGGGGAAGCAAGGCTACAAAAAGACTACTTCAGATCACTGTGTTTTCTACCAGAGGTTTGGTGGTGATGATTTCATCATTTTATTGCTTTATGTTGATGACATGTTGATTGTTGGTAAGAATGCAGATAGAATTGTCCACCTGAAGAAAGAATTGAGCAAGTCTTTTGCTATGAAAGACTTGGGGCCAGCAAAACAGATTCTTGGCATTCGGATTACTAGGGATAGAGCTTCAAAGAAGTTACACATGTCACAGGAGCAATACATTGAGAAGGTGCTTCGTAGGTTCAATATGGATAAAGCTAAAGTGGTTAGTTCACCTCTTACTAACAACTTTAAATTGACTGATAAAGATTGTCCTTCTTCTAAGAAGGAGATTGAAGAGATTGATAGAGTTCCATATGCCTCAGCCGTTGGTAGCTTGATGTATGCAATGGTGTGTACAAGGCCTGATATTGCACATGCAGTAGGTGTTGTTAGTCGGTTTCTATCAAACCCAGGTAAAAAGCATTGGGAAGCAGTGAAGTGGATTTTCAGATATCTACGTGGTACTTCCAAATTGGGTATAACTTTTGGAAAGGGGGAGCCAATGCTTGTTGGGTATACTGATTCTGATATGGCAGGAAACAAAGACAACATGAAATCCACTTCTGGATATTTGATGACTTTTGCAGGGGGAGCTGTGTCATGGCAGTCAAGACTACAAAAGTGTGTTGCTTTGTCTACCACCGAGGCTGAATATATGGCGGCAACAGAAGCGTGCAAAGAACTATTATGGTTGAAAAGATTTATGCAAGAGCTTGGCTTCATGCAAAAGCGCTACGTGGTTCTTTGTGACAACCAAAGTGCTATTCACCTTGCGAAGAATTCTATGTTTCATAAAAGAACAAAACATATCGATGTGAGGTATCATTGGATTAGAGATGCTCTTGAAGACAAGTTGTTTGAACTTAATAAAGTTCATACCGATGATAATGGTTCCGATATGTTGACTAAAGCTTTAGCAAGGGAAAAGTTAAAGATATGTTGCTCGATTGCCGGAATGGCGAACTCTTCCTCATAGGCAAAAAGGGGGAGATTTGTTGGGTTTTTTAGCCCATGAGGAAGCCCAAACTATTTGGGCCATATATACATCTTTATTTTCAGCCCTAGCTCCATGATTCTAGTGTGTGCAGATTACTTCTTCGTGAGATTACAGAGAGAAAACAGAGAGCAAGATATTTTCTTCATTTTTCGGAGTTCTTGATACCCCTGCAGTGTTTCATCATTTCCCGGAGATCCGTCGGTCCGTTTGCCTTGATTTTCGGACAGCGGCTTCCTAACATCCATACCGACATTCTGTCCGGTTGGCTTGTCCAGATCTGTTCCGGAGCATCGGGAATCGCTGCATCTGTTTGCTGCTGGACAGCAGCACTTTTTGGTGATATCTTTCATTTCTCTTTGTTGTTTGATTCCATATACTTGATGTAATTTGTTTCCAAGTATATGATGGTTATTGTATACCTCTAGTTCATCTAGAGAAGACTTTGTATTGCTCAAATATTGGTGGTAGTGGATTTGAAGCGGCTCTAGTAGTCCCGTGGTTTTTACTCTCGTTTTGAGGGGTTTTCCACGCTAAAATTCCGGTGTTATTATTTGGTTGATTGCTTACTGTTTTGGGGCTGATTAGATTGGCTATAAAACTGCATTGGGGTTGTTTTGGTTTTATCTAAAATACCTTATTTGTTATCATCCTCAAAGGTTCATTCAAGTCGGGAAAGTTTACTCAAACGAAGATTAATTCCGCAATTATTGTTTACCGTTTGTGGCTGCGTTTTTCCCATCAATATGCTCCCAAACACGCCTGGAAAAGACACAAGCGAAAAACAAATGATTTACGCTTTCATCTTGAGAGTGACAGAAGGAACATGATGTCGACTCCATGTGAATTCCACGAATCAAAAGATTGTCAACAGTTGGGATTCTATTAAGTATCAGACGCCAAGCGAAACAATTGACTTTAAGCGGGATCCAACTACACCAATTAAAATATTGTCCGCTACCAAGCCACCTTGCCTTCGAGATAATCGTTCGTAAAGACTGGACCGAAAACACGCCTTCTGTAGCAGCTTTCCATGACCATTTATCAGGAGAGTTCTTCAAATTAACACCTGCAAGAATCGACTGCAACGCCTCCAACTCTTCTTTTTCCATACCATTACGTAAAGATCTCTTCCAAAGCCACCGAAAAATAGGACCATTATGATCAAGTCTGTCCATAACCCGACAATCTTTCACGACTTCGAGAGCATATAGCTTAGTGAATATGTTTTTGAGAGTAAAATCGCCACACCATTTATCTTTCCAAAAGAACGTTTTATCACCTGTGCCAATAATTCTCGTGAAAAAACTGTCAAGATCAATGTTCCATAAGCGAAGATCACTCTTAATCTCAATGATAGAGAGCCATGTGCCCGGAATTCCTTTTAAAGCTAACAAATCATCATCAAAACCTCGAATATTATGAAAAGATATAATGCAAGAGAACCAAAGACTATTCGAGTCAACTTTTAACCGCCATAGCCATTTAGCAAGTAAAGCAACATTCATATCATTAAGACAACCAATTCCAAGACCACCGAGACATTTGGGACGAATTAAAACATCCCAAGAGATCCAATGAATCTTCTTGCTATCTATATCACCTCCCCATATGAACTTTCGCCGGATGGACTCCAACATATTAATCACCTTCTTCGGGGCTCTAAACAAAGAGAAGTAGTACAAAGGAAGACTACTAAGCACAGACTTGACAAGCGTAAGTCTACCACCAAAAGACAACATTCTTGCCTTCCACCTCGAAAGCCTCAAGTTAAACTTGTCAATAACGGGCTTCCAATTTTTAGAAAGCTTCATATTAGAACCAATGGGAAGCCCAAGATAATTACATGGGAACGAGGCCGGCTCACAAGAAAGAATACTAGCAAGTCTATGAAGCTCTATGTCATCTACACCCACTCTAAAAACCTTACTCTTATGAAGGTTAACCTTAAGCCCGGAAGCAAGATAAAAACATTTAAGGATTCTATTAAGATTGATAAAATTGTCTTCCGACCATTCGCCAATAAATGTAACGTCATCCGCATACATAAGATGAGACAAAGAAGGTCCGTTTCTAGGAAGCCTCATAGGATGAAAAAGATGTTGATCACACGCTTCTTTAAGAGAAATCCCAAGAGCTTCCATGGCAAAAAGAAATAAAAAAGATGAAATAGGATCGCCTTGTCTAACTCCCCGCTTTATGTCAAACTCATTGGTGGGAGATCCATTAACAGAATAGAGGCTCTTCCCGAAGAAAGACAACCCATAATCCAATTTCTCCACTTGTCCCCAAAATTCATTTGTGCCATGATGGAATCAATAAAATTCCAATTTACCGAATCAAACGCTTTCTCAAAATCAACTTTAAAAATTAGGACCGTCTTTTTGACTTTCTTAGCCCAAGATATTAGCTCATTTAAAATAAGTGGCCCGTCTAATATGCTTCTCCCCTCAATATAGGCGGATTGTTCCGATCCAATAACTTTTCCAATCACCTTCTTAAACCGAGCGGAAAGGACTTTGGAAAGAATTTTGTACATGCAGCCAATGAGGTTAACCGGCTTGTAATCTTTAAGTGTAAGCGGATCACTACATTTCGGGATTAAAGAAACAAAAGAGGCGTTGCAGCCCCTATTAATCCTTCCAGAAATTTCAAAACCCTTGATAAATGAAAAAACATCACTTTTTATCGTTCCCCAAAATTCTTTTAAAAATTTAAAGCTAAACCCGTCCGGCCCCGGGGCTTTATCACCACCGCAACTAAAAACCGCATCTTGTATCTCTTCAATCGTGAAACTGCTCTCAAGGAAATCTCGATCGGCCATCGAAAGCTTAGAGAACCTTGAGCTAATAAACTTCTGTCTAAACGGCATGTCATCACTAAATTTTTTTGAGAAGTAATCTAAAACATATTCTTTTATCAGATTCGGCTCACGAGTCCAGCATCCGTCAATATTCAAACCATTAATTCTGCATTTTTTCTTTTTGTTGTTAATGAGACCATGAAAAAATTTAGTATTTTCATCTCCATCTATATCCCATTTCACCCTCGCTTGCTGTTTCAAATCCAAGGATTTAATTGAATCAATTTGTCAAACTCTAACCAACCAATCCTTTCTTTGTTTTCTCTCAGGGGAAGTGAGTGCTCTTGATTCAGCAACAATTTCAATCTCATCAATTTTCTTTGCAATATCACAGTATTCCTCTGATTCTGCCTTACGCATATCTAATCTCCATTTCTTGATTAAAGCCTTCATATTTTTGAGCCGTTTCAACAGAGTAATATCAGCATGAGCCGAGATCCCATCACAAGCCCAGTTGGCAGTTACGATATCTTTTAGCCCATAAATTTGGATCCACGAGTTAAAAAAACGAAAGGGACAAGGACCGAAATCAAAATATTCGGTAACAAGAATAAGGGGACAATGATCAGAATACAACCTGGGAAGAGCCATAACCGAAGCGCATGCCCATCTAGCAAGAAAATTGCTACAGGCTAAAAAACGATCAATCTTGCTTAACCTCCTTCCATCCGTACTCATCCATGTAAATCTCCTACCCCCCAAATTAAATTCCAAGAGCTCTGCTTCTCTAATGAAATGTAAAAAATCTTCCATACTACTGGCACAAACTAATTCTGATAATCTATCTTGAGAAGAAGTGACCTCGTTGAAATCGCCCATGAAAAGCCATAAGTCATTAGGTTTTCGGGACTTAATATCAAGAAGCTTGCTCCATAAGATTTTTCTAATACCTTGATCAACAGAAGCATATATGTTGGCAATGTTTAGCTTCAAATTTTCACTGCCCCAGAAACCCGAAACCACAATAAAGTGATTGTCGGTGACAATGTCATTAACTTTAAAAATTGATGAATCCCAGATACAAAAAAGTCCGCCCGACCTTCCTCTGGCATCGACATACGCTGAACCAAACTCAGAATCATCCCAGAATTTATTAAACTGTATAACATTTCCTTCAACCATTTGTGTCTCTTGACAACCAATGAAATTGATTTGGTGTTCCTTTTTGATTTTTTTGATCCAATCCGCCTTCTTGGAGCTCTTGGCTCCTCTTAAATTAATTGAGAGGCAGTTCATTTGAAACACGTTTAGCACCTTCTCCTTGAATAATATTTTGAACATCTTGCTCTGCTCCTGCAAGTTGATAACCGATCGCTTCACCTATTTGTAAAGTCTTCCTTATCTCAACCGAGGAGCTGCTTGTAGAAAGATCATCTCTAGCACTATTCATCGAGGTTCCAGAGGTCTGACGAACATAAACGGGATTCTTTTTAAATTGACCGGAAGCCCTAATAATGTCTTTAAATTTGATAGACATCCTTTTTTTGTGAAAACGTGATCTCGATATTTCTTGATGGGCTTTACTAGCATTTGAGTCTGAAATAGGATTATTGAGGTCAGGAAGGTTATGCGGGCCACAAACATTTTCTTCCTGAACTGGGCTATTAATTGGGCTCATATGAGTGTCATAGTTTTCAATATTAGTCTGCTCCTTTCTATTCAACGTAGTGCAGTTTTCTCCATAATCATTTTCTTCCTCGAGAATAGGCGAGAAAGAGTCACGCGCACTGTCCCCTGTTTTATCAACCAACTTTTCACCGTTGTACCTTTTGGATTTGTCATGTAAAGGAGTAATACATTGGTTTCCTCTATTTCTATCAGGCGTGTCATCAATGAATGAACCATTGTCGTCGGATTGATAATCAAAACTGTCAGGAACACCAATGTCATCATCACTATTATCCCGATCATCGTCTTCCTCCTCATCACTTGTCAAAAAAGGGGGACTCCAAATACCATCTTCGTGCACGCAAACATTAAAAGACTTATCTTTATAAGTAACCTTGACATTACTGAAATTGATAATTTCTTTACTCGCCGTTAGAATGCAAACTCTACCGAAGGAGAGATTATTAGCGTCCGGATTACAATCAAAGGAACCAAGATTCTTCCAAACTTGTTAGCAATAATCTCAAAAACAATAGGATTCAAAAACTCATCGGAACTCCATGAATTTTAATCCAAATCGCTCTAAAAGAATTACAGTAGGACGAATCCCACTTGTTGAGCCATGCGAACCAATACGACCAACTTTCTTTGTGATCCACAAGAAAGGCACTCGCAACCCGGTGGTTCTCGAATCTAAGAAGAACGTTCAGTCCCCCTAAATATTTTACGGAACAGTCACCAATACCAGTAGAGTGAAAAATGGCAAAGCATTTAGATAATAAGTCAAGGTCTTTCAGTTCACCGATAAGACAACAGTTCAACCATTGACACTGATCAATAACTAAGGAATCCGGAATTTTCACTGCAATTCCTTCATTTGAGCTATTACAGGGGCTGAGACCATCGGACTTTAAAACCACATCCTTGAATGTTCGATAATCGCTGTTTAAAAAATTCTTAGACTCAGCAAAAGACTTACTTTGAATAAACTTTGCTGATGTCTTCCGATTTTCCGACACCAAATCAGATCTCCGATCAACCATGACAGCGGCATCCTTCCTTGAAAACCTAGCAATATTAGCCTTGAGAAATCTACCATTGAACGCAATCCCATTGAGGCCGGCGATAATTTTGCGAGGGTCATCCACTTTTATAAACCTTACAAATCCAAAGCGAACACCAAGACGATCTCTCTTGTTAGCAATATAAGTGTCGACTACATGCCCATGGCTCATACAAGCTCTCCACAAAGTCGACCCATTCCAGTAATCAGGAATATTAGCGACAAAGAAAGTGGTAGCGATTTTCTTCAGAACATCAAGGTTTTCCTGCAGGCAGCGAGCTGATTTCCGTTCTTCAGGTCTTCTCCGTCTCCGCACCGTCGTCCAAATGCCATCCTCGCCAAGTTCTTCAGCAGCGACTCTTGCTCTCCCCATAAAATGGAAAGAATGTCAGATTTTCTTTGATAAGATCAATTTGTAATTTAGGTGAAGATATATATTATAAGTACAATATATTATAGGTTACTTATTGAGAGATATTATCATATTAATTTTGTGACTAGTAAAATTTTTGCCTAATACGTACGGTAAATTTTTCCTATCAAAACATGACGATTTAAAACCTCATATTATATCAATCCATACGAAAAAACCTTTATATCAAAACTTTTGAAATACTAGAAAATTAAAACATAATAAGCGTCTTACTAAAAAACACCCTTAAGATATTGCAATTGCACGGTTTTAAAAACAATAGAGAGTAATAATAGTCACGAAATTAATATAAAATGTTTTTCAATAAATGTCATAGAATAGTTTTCTGACATTTGTCATTTTATGTTATTAGGACATCTCCAACCTACCTTTATTTTTAGAGTTATTCTATTTTTAACTATATTTTTCTCTAACTCAACTCTATAACCAACTCTATTTTTGAGTATTTAAATAGTAATACTTCAAATATAATGTAATACTATTCATTTACACCAAAAATAGAGTTAATCTTTTAACTGTTATTTTTAGTCATCTAGTTATTATTTCTATACATTTATAGTTTATGTAAATATAATAACAAATAGAGTAAATTACAAATTTGGTCCTTATGGTTTACACTGGCAGTCTACATTTTCAAAATTCACATTGATGGTCCATGTGATGGCAAAAAGATAACAGATTTAATCCCTGACAATATGTGAAAAGACCAAACTATCATTTTCAATTTCCTTTTCATTTTTCTTTTAAGTTTTTACTTTATTACTTAATTAAAAAAAAGAAAAATACATCAACCCTAAAATTTCTAGATCTAAATAACGACGTTCTTGCACAAATACATTATTGTTCTTGATCCAACCGATCCTATTTGTTCAAGTTCATCTTCTTAATACCCGGTTTAGATCTAGTGAAGTTAGTCTATGTCTCGTCAGCGTCAATGGTAAAGATTGATAAAGCTTGATTCCTGATAGTTGTGTCACCTATTGAACGAAGATGTTTTATAATGTTTGAATCGGAGGTTTTATCAATATGCAGAACCTGCATCGATATAAACCTACAAACCAAGACCTCCAATCGTTGCATTGGAACCAAAATACAATCAATACATGCAAGCAAGATAAACCTGCAATCGAAATAAACCTAAACCTTCATCTATTGTTGATTCCATTCCGGTTCTCCTTTACCTCCATGATAAGCTATATCAACGGATTCGTGTCTGTTAACATGTTCATCGTCTATCTTATTAGCTCCATAGCACGAGTAGCAGAAACTTCACTATTTCTTCTTTCATTTTCCTCATTTTCTGGTAAAATAGGACCGGCCTCGCTATCATTATTATTCCTGTTCAAATCCGGATCGATTTCAATCTTCGGAGACATTGAACCTCCGTCGCGCTCATCACGAACATTACCAACAAATCCATATCTGTTCGTACTACTCCTATCTCTCCCGCGAACAAAGCTCCAAGTCCCAACTTTGCCAGAAAAAAAATAGAAACGAAGCAGGTTCTCTTGGCCCAAGATCTCAAATATCTCGCATTGTGGTCTCTTTATGATACAAACAGCTTGATTTTTCAAACCCAACTTTTTACCCTTTTGTTTACCCACTTTATTTGTTGATTCTGAGTTCGACCCATGTTCAATTTCTGCATAAAACTTGCTTCAAATCGACTAGCGGAGGAAAAAATCGAGAGTTTCAACGAGAGGATTGGGAGTTTGGAGGGTGATTTGAAAAGGGTTTTGGAGGAAAAGAGTGAGATGGATTTGCTTCATGCTATTGATTCAATAACGAGTGAAAAGGATTTGCTTCATGCGAATTTGGATAACATTTCACCGGAAAAAAAAAGATCGAGAATACAAAGGCTGAGGAGTGACATAATTCACAGGAGGGGTGATTTTTTTAATTAAATAAAGAATAGGTTAAAAGAAAAATAAAAAAGAAATTAAAAAGGGTAGTTTGGTCTTTTCACATGGACCATATACCAAATCTGTTATCTTTTTGACACCACAGGGACCTTTACTGAAATATTTATGTCATCACAGGACCACCAACGTGAAATTTAAAAACATGGACTTGGAATGTAATTTCATGTAAACCAAAGGGGCCAAATCTGTAATTTACTCTAACAAATATTTACAATCATGTTATATATTAAATGATATTAATTAACTATAATAAATATCATAATTGAATATTTATATATCGAATTCATATAAAAGCTTACGTATATTTAAAACAATTAAAGCACGATAATTTGTTGCACGTGATTTTTGTAAGACCCTAATCCCGGAAAGTCAAAGTTCCAAGTTTAAAAGAATCAAAAGTTGGAATATTGCTGAAATGGGTGGTTAGCGCCGCTAACAAGTAGGTTAGCGGCGCTAAACTTGTGAATAGCGACACTATTGTTCAAGGGGCAGCGACGTTATGCTCATCTTATGGTGGGTTTGCACGATCTCAGTTAGCGATGCTAACTAAAGAGTTAGCGACGCTAACTGCTATTTTTGGGCCAAAAGCCTAGATTTTGAGCTATGGGCCATATATAGAGCAAGGAAACCCTAGGGCAGCCGCAAAACATAATATCTCAGCCTCCAAATCATCCTTTTTTCCTCTCTAAGACTCCTTAAATGAGTTTTTGGTATCCTTGGAAGGATTTTTGAAGCTTGAAAGGTGTTAGAAGGTTGATGGTGTACTAGAAGTTGTTCCTCTTGGTCAAATCTTCAAAGATCTTCATTTTTAGACCATTGTGAGTAAAGTTCCCACCTTTTTATATTACTGAGGTACTTTTTGTGATTTAAGTGAGATTTTAAGGATTAAAATTGAGTAATAGTCCCTTTTTGGTATTGTCCATGGCTGAAAAGGATAAAGTTCAGAACTTTATGCCTTTGAGTCCTCTTTTGGAGCCATTAGGTTGGTTTAAAGAGTAAGCCAAGCTCTCTTTGGTTATTTTGGAGTTTTGGACAATTTTGGACTTGGATCTTGTTCATGAGCTTGTTTAGCTAGGATTGAACGATAAAGTTAGGACTTTTAAAGACTTATGAATTGTTTGGAAGGGTCCTGAAAGGTTTAAGACCATGACTTATTGGATTAAGAGTTTTTGGAGGAGTTTTGACTGAACACGGGAGTTAGCGGCACTAACTCTGTAGTTAGTAACGTTAACTCAGTCATGGTTCGCGATGAAGTTTGATACTGTTCGTTGTTAGCGACGCTAACTGCCTTTGACCGTTGGCTTTTTGACGAGATTGACTTTTATATCAAACTTGAGGGTTCGGAATACCGGTCTTAGAGATTTATCGTGTTTGGGGTTTAGGATGTTCTAACTAAAACTATTTTCTCTAAGTTTTAGTGAAAATGGCAAAACTTTTGATACGAATGATACATAGTGTTGTATAAAGGTCTTCTCAAATTGACGTGATAATAGATACTACATTGACTACGGTTACAATTCATAAAAAATTTGGTTCATAATAGTTTGAATCGTAAAACATATTTTCGTTCATAATATTTTTGGATCATGGACATTTTTTGGCTAATTTAATAAGTTTTTTACTTAAAATAAAAAAACGAACCATTAAAAAACTTATTTTCAAAAAGTTCTTGTATAAACTTACAAATGCAATGTCTAGAATGTATAGAGAGATGTTTCAAAAAAAAAAGAATGTATATATAAATATATAAATATAAATATATATATATATATATATATATATATATATATATATATATATATATATATATATATATATATATATATATATATATATATATATATATAGAGAGAGAGAGAGAGAGAGAGAGAAAGAGAAAGAGAGAGTACAGTTTAAATGAGAACTTGAAAAGTAATAAAACTTATAAACTCTTACGCAATATTTTTTAAAAATAACCACAAATTTTTCTTAACATGCGATTATAAAAAATAAATAAATAAATCATTTTTTACATTCTGATATGCAAATGTATATGCATATGTATATTCATAGGCATATGTATACGCAAAAAGAAAAAAAAAAGAAAGAAACACATATGCATATACATATGCATATGAAAAGTAGATTTTTTTGAATTTTTCTTTAAAATTCTCTAATCACTAATAAATAAAAGTTGAAGTATTTTTTTAAAAAAAAAATATTGTGTAGAAAAAAAACTTGTAGATGGTTTTAGCTTATTTTATTTTTTAAGTTCTTTCATGATCTCAAATATATATATATATATATATATATATATATATATATATATATATATATATATATATATATATATATATATATATATATATATATATATACACACACATACATACATACATACATACATACATACATACATACATACATACATAGATGTAGGTTCAAATACATTTTCTAAATATTGTGTGATTGTAGGACTAAGTCTGAACCAATCATTTGATAGGGGCAATTTGGGAATTCAATCAATCCCTAAAAATACGGAAACAAATCTTCGAGCGTGCCCTAACTCAAAATCACATCTCCGAAATCAAACATTGATGGAGGCGGAGGAAGCGGAGATCGGAACTGATGGAGGCGGAGATCGGCGGTGGTCGGTGATGGAGGCGGAGGCAGTGGAGATCGGCGGCGGTCGGTGATGGAGGCAGAGGCGGCGGATCTACGTAATTGACAGTAGCGACGGATCTGCATTCAACTACAATTGTTTGTAAAAAAAATCGATCTCCGCCTTTTTTTTTCTTCTGGGTTTCGGAAAGGCATTCTCAGAGAATGGGGATGAATGTCTATGAGAATGCAGTGGCATTCCTTCACGTTCATGAGAATGGTTCACGTTCATTCTCAGAGAATGGGACATTCTCAGATAATGGGGCTTTCCATATAGCAGTTCCCAGCCCTCTGTAAACATATATAATTACTCCATTCTCCGAGAATGGTATAAATATTCTACAAGAATCTTTAGTATGTGTACTATAGTTATTAAACACATATAACATTCTTTGAGAATTCTTCATGAACATGCTATTACACTTACTTACCGTTGACATTGCTTACCATTCTCTGAGAATTGGCTATGAAAACTCTTACGTAACTATTTTTTTTACGTCAACAACAATTTTACAAACCATTCTCTGAGAATAGACTTTGAAAACTATGCTCGTTGACATTCTTTGAGAATAGACATACCGGTGAATGCTTCTTCTCCCTGACATCGTTGATTTAGGTTTGAAAACTATGCTCGTTGAATAGCAACTGTAAACTATGCTCTAATGTTTGATTTTGTAGAATTTGAAAACCGATGATATCGTGTGCGTGATTGCAGCATGCGTACCGTATATTCAGTTGTTGAAGGGAATTGTGGAATTTTACTCTTTTACCCTTAATAGGGGTTTTGATTTTAAAAACACGCGTATTGTTACGCTTTTAATTAAAAAAACGGAAATTTTAACAGCCATGGATTTTATTGATCCAATGGTCTACAGTTCACATGCAACCTATTTGGATCTATGTTTTCTTCTAATTGAACATATAATATTTCCTAAAAGGCTTATAAGAAAATTACTAAAGAATAAATCAGAAAAACTAACCTTTAGGATTTTTCCTGAAGCTGAGCAGCACAAGTGTCCTGCCTCAAATGAGATCACACCCAAGAGCTAGGGAGGTAAGCCACTAAATTTAGAGAGGGAATAAGTCAAAATTGGCGCAGAAAATAATGGGTCTGAGGCTCCATATTTATAGCCTCCAGCAGATAACCAGATAAGCCTTTAGAGATAAACCTTTTGAATTCAAGTCAAGATAGACCTTTATCTTTAATTCAAATCTATTTATCCTAACTTATTATAATCGAAATTATATATTAATATATATATATATATATATATATATATATATATATATATATATATATATATATATATATATATATATATATATATATAATTTTGCTGGTTATTATCCTGCCAATATTGTCACTTATTCAACTATTGAATAATTACAATTTCAGTCCCTGCACCTTTAATTAATTAAATTAATCACCAAATTAAATCCAATTAATTCCATATTAATTTCTAATTAATTAATATAGTTTCTAATTAATATATTATCACTTTAATATATTAATAAACTATTTATTCTATTTCTATTGATTTATTAATCATATAATAAATCAATATTTCTTTCTCCTGGAATTTCTGGCAAACCTCTAGCTATGAGGGCAACCCAAATGGACTTTGCTTCTATTAATTAGATAAATACAAATTATTAGTGATGGCTTAGACACCTAATTCAACATGAAATGCATAAGGACCTTGCAGAAAAGTTCCGCAAGCAATGAGAGGTGCGAAGTGGTCCGAGCCTTCACGAACAGCAAGCCAAAGGACGGAGAGTCCGTCTGTACTCACGTGCAAAGGATGCAAGGTTACGTGGATAGGCTAAGGAAGCTGGGTATGCAATTCGATGAGGAGTTGGCCGTTGACATAGTGCTTAACTCCTTACCGAGTTCTTATGACCTTTTCACACTGGCGTATCATTTGAACAACACTCAGACCTCTTTGGCTGAGTTGCATGGCATGCTTCAAACTGCAGAAGATGGGATGAAGGGTAAAAATGTACCCTCAGTGAGCCAGCCTGTCTTGACAGTTGGCCATGGCAAAGGAAAGAAAAGGAAGGGCCCTCCCAAGCAGAATTGGAGGGAAAAGGTTCAAGCCGGGTCGTCCAGCAATGGCCCGAGAGCCAAGTCTTCCGGCATTCCTCATTTCACTAATCCCAAAGATGCCGACTATTTTTATTGCAAAGAGAAGGGTCACTAGAAAAGAAGTTGCCTAAAGTACTTGCAAGACATTAAGGATCGCAAAGTGAAGCCATCATCAGCAGGTACTTACACTATATCTAAAAACTTATCATCTTTCTGTTCTTGGGTCCTTGACATCGGATGTGGTTTTCACATTTGTTTTGATTTGCAGGGCCTAAAGGAAAGTAGGGAGGTGGAGCACGGTAGATTGAACCTGATCATGGGCAATAGGCGAAGGTCGCCTGTTACCAAAATCGGTGTCTATAGATTAGTGCTTAGTAATGGTGTTAGTTTAGATTTACTGAATTGTTGCTACTCGCCAGATATGGCTAGAAACATAATTTCATTTCATGCATTGTTCAGACAAGGTTTTTATTATTCTTTTGATAATTTGAATGGTTCAATTTCTGTCTTTAAGAATGGTGTATTTACTTTTGAAGCTTTACCTTGTGATGGGGTGTATGAAACAGTTATTTATGTTGACAATTTTGGAAATAGTGTGTTACATATTGATTCTTCTAGTGGTGTAGAAAAGGCGTGCTTGTGGCACTGTCATCTTGGGCACATCAATAAGAAACGCATCGCCCAACTTCAAAAGGATGGAGTGTTGGAATCATTCGACCTAAAGTCGGATGATGTATGCGAATCTTGTTTGTGGGGCAAGATGACAAAATCACCTTTCAAAGGGTCTTTTGAAAGAGGTGAAAGTCTGTTAGATATCATACACACAGATGTGTGTGGACCCTTCAGATCAACCACAAAGGATGGCACTCGTTTCTATGTGACCTTTACTGACGATTATAGTAGATATGGGTATATCTACTTAATCAAGCATAAGTCAGATACTTTTGAAAAGTTCAAAGAGTTTAAAAATGAAGTAGAGAATCAATTGGGCAGGAAGATAAAGATGCTTAGATCCGACAGAGGCGGTGAGTATCTTAGTATCAAGTTCCTTGACTATCTAAAGGAATGTGGAATAGTTTCACAGTTATCACTTCCTAGAACACCACAGTTAAACGGTGTTGCCGAGAGGCGTAACCAAACCCTGTTAGACATGGTTCGTTCCATGATGATTCGATCTTCTCTTCCCATCCACTTCTGGGGGTATGCCTTAGAGACGGTCGCCCATATCCTCAATCTTGTCCCAACTAAGAAGGTTGCCAAAACACCTCATGAGATGTGGACGGGGAAAGTTCCCTCGTTGGCACATGTTAAGGTCTGGGGTTGTGAGGCTTTCGTGAGACGAGAGACTCAAGACAAACTCGCAGAAAGAAGTGAGAGGTGTATAATCATCGGATACCCAAAACATCTTTTGGATACTTGTTCTATAGACCAAGCGAGGACGTGGTCTTTGTAGCTAGACGATGAGTCTTTTGAGAGAGAGAGCTCATATCCAAAGAGGACAGTGGGAGTACCGTTGATCTTTAAGAGATTCAAGAGTCATCCGATGAAACAACCTTAGAAGAAACTAGCAACCAACAAGAGGAAGAGGTTCTTGTTAGTTCGACAGACGTTTCATTACCTCTTAGGCGCTCTGGTAGAGTTAGCATGCCACCCGAGTTTTATGGTTTCCATATAACTACGGATGGTGAAACGTTTGTCAGTGATAGGACACTGACAAATTTGGATGAGCCCAGCTAACTACCAGGAAGCAGTGGCGGGCCTCGAGTCTGCCAAGTGGAAAGAGACAATGGACAGCGAGATCAAGTCCATGTATGACAATCAAGTTTGGAACTTGGTTGACAATGTGCCGGGTCGCAAGACAATCGGGTGCAAGTGGATCTTCAAAAAGAAGACCGACATGGATGGAAAGGTACACACCTTTAAGGTTCGGCTGGTTGCGAAGGGATTCACTCAAACCCCGGGGGTTGATTATGATGAGACCTTCTCACCAGTAGCCAAGATTAAGTCTATTAGGATAATGCTTGCCATAGCTGCATTTCATGACTATGAAATTTGGCAGATGGATGTCAAAACCGTTTTCCTTAACGAGAAGCTGACTGAGGATGTTTACATGAATCAACCAGAGGGTTTTGTAGACACAAAGCATCCTAATAAGGTGTGTAAGCCTGAGAAATCAATCTACGGATTGAAACAAGCTTCTCGCAGCTGGAATCTTTGTTTCCGTGAGAAAGTCAAAGAGTTTGGTTTTTCTAGGAGTGAAGATGAGTCTTGTGTATATGTCAAGGCTAGTGGGAGTATAGTCACTTTTCTGGTGCTATATGTTGATGACATACTGCTCATGGGAAACGACATTCCAACCTCGGAAGATGTCAAGTCTTGTCTTGGGAAGTGTTTCGTCATGAAAGACCTAGGAGAAGCTGCCTATATTCTCGGGATAAGAATACTGAGAGATAGAAAGAAGAGACTAATAGGACTTAGTCAATGTACATACTTGGAAAAGGTACTAAAGAGGTTTAGTACGGAGAATTCCAAAAGGGGAGAGCTGTCTATCCAAAGTAATGCGAAGTTGAGTAAGACTCAAAGCCCGAGTACCGATGAGGAAATAGCTGAGATGAGTTGGGTACCTTACGCTTCGACGGTAGGGTCGATCATGTATGCTATGACATGTACTCGCCCCAACGTGTCCTTTGCTTTGAGCATGGTCAGTCGGTACCAGGGGAACCCTGGTAGAGCGCATTGGATAGCTGTAAAGAATATACTCAAGTATCTGCGAAGGACGAAGAACATGGTGTTAGTCCTTGGTGGCAGTGATACTTTGAGAGTTAGTGGATACACAGACGCCAGTTTCCAGACAGATAGAGACAATGGTCGATCTTAGTCGGGCTGGGTATTTCTTTTGAATGGGGGAGCGGTCACTTGGAAGAGTTCCAAGCAAGAGACTGTGCCTGATTCTACATGCGAATCAGAGTACATAGCGGCGAGTGAAGCGTCTAAGAAAGCGGCTTGGCTGAAGAACTTTATCGGTGACTTTGGAGTAGTCCCGAGTATTCAGGAGCCCATGGAACTGTTCTGCGATAACGAAGGAGCGGTTGCTTTGACAAAAGAACCGCGAGATCATGGAAAGTCCAGACATATAGACAGAAAGTACCATTACATTCGACATAGAGTAGAAGAAGGTCACCTCCATGTAAAGAGGGTATCATCTGAAGACAATCCTACAGATCCCTTGACAAAAGCTCTGAGTACGATCAAACACAATCAACATGCTAGGAGCATAGGATTGAGAGATGATATTAGTTTTTGTAATTAGATAGGTTTTGAAACTTGTAACAATATAAATGCAATTGACTTTGGCGATTTAATAATAGAGATTTATTAATGAGTATTGTTTACTGCTTTTGTCAATTGTTTATCATTGTGTTTCATTTTGCATGTTTACTTCCTGAGTAATATGATTATTCGAATATCCACAATCGCTCATACTCTTAAGGAGTAAGTATGAACGAAGACTGTCATGAATTGGTTGTAGATTGTCTAAGGAGTTAGACATAGCAATGGGATTGCTACAACGTTTATGAGTACTTAGAAATAGAGATTTGAGTATTGGATAAACCCGCGCTCAATAGATTGCTTCATGGAATATATCACAAGCAATGTTGAGACGATAATATCTTATGACCTTAAAGCAGAGACATATGAGCTATAATTTGCAAGACAGTTGTTCTTTGATAATACAAAAACGCGTCGGTAACTCGATGCTATAAAACGTATTGTTGTGAGTAATTAGGGTTTTAAGAGGCTTGGTCCAAGTGGAAAAAGGCTTTTCCTAATTAGGGCTCCTCTAGGGTTTTGACTATCACCACCTGGAGGCTATAAATAGAGCTCCCTGGAAGCCCTAAAACCTGCGCCAAATATACTCTGTCTCTCTGGAATTTTGATTTTCTCATCTTGCTTTTGGGTGTGATATCATTTGAGGCAGGACACTTGTGCTGCTGGATTCAAGATCAAAACTAAATGTTAGTTTTCTCAATTATTTTCTTTAGAAATTATTATTAGCCTTTAGGATTTTGTTACATGTTCAATGATAGAAAAACATAGATCCTTTTCTAGGTTGCATGTGAACTTAGGATTTTTAGTTCATAGATTGCAGAAAACCTTTCAGTTATGTCCACCGAAACATGTAGATCATTTCTATAATTTATTATAGTGGTAGGAGGGGAACCGATACCTCCTTTCGACGCTGGCAGTTTTAAGTTGATGGATCTATATTCCTGTCGATGTCGCCTCCCACCAATCTCGTCGTCCGCTTTTCCTTTGTTTGCGTCCAACCCAATTCAGTTTGTAGAACGAGCATAGACTTCCTTTTGCCGATACGGGGAAGTTGGAGCGGTGTTCCTATTGGTTCCTGAGTGAGTCAGCTGATGACATAGTGAAACCCGATTTCACTCCTATCATCCTTAGGCTGGTGAGATACAGAGCCCACACCCCACACCATCGAGCTTAATATCACCTTGTTTGGTGTCTAAACCACACTCAGACGTGGTGTGCCAAACACCCCCGAGCACCAATAGATAGAGAAAGTATATTGCTGCTCGAACCATTCAAACTATATTGGTAATCCTAATAGTCTTATAGAAAACCTAAGGAACACGGTTTTCCCGAGCTACCCTGGTGCCGAAACCACAAGGGACACGGTTTGCCCGAGCTACCCACAAGCACCAAAGTGGCCAAATCAGTTCTCCGAAAAATGTCTGGTGTTGGTATGCCTAATAGTCTTATAGAAAACCTAAATCATGATTTATTTTTAAAAATAAAAAAAATATAGAAAATAGAAAGAAATAGTCTTACATGGGTCCAAAATCCAAATTGCCATTTCTCGAGCTTCTTTTCTCCCTTCTACGAAAGACCATCATCTGTTTTGTCGCAATCGCAACGTCTTTTATTTTGGTCCTTATCTTTTAAAATAAAAAGTTATTTTTTATAAAACATCCTTATATTGCTTTAAAACAATAAAAACGTTTGATTTCATTTTAACTTCATTGTTATATAATTAAATAATACTTAGGCGTGTTACATATCATACGTGAACATCGCAAAGATCTTATCGACATTTATAGCAATTGTTCATTGGTAAATTTGTATTATATTATCTATAAAAAGATATAATAATTTATCGGTTGTTTGTATATTGTGACCTCCTTTATTTTTTAGTTGAGCCGCAAAGTTTTACAAAAAAAGTTTACAGTTCATATCTTTGTCCGCACAAAATTTTACTAATACTCGTTGATTTATCCGCACATAATAGACCTTAATGCAGGCCCGTTTTTGAAAACAAAATTATCCGAATATAATATAAGAAAATAGGATTTGTTACTTCTTGTTAACAATCAATTTATTTTTATAAAGTAGAGTTTTCTATGTTTTGCTAAAATATGATTTAAGTAACAACTTAATGGAAATGATAACAATATATTTTCGGCTTTATGAAAAACATAACAATAGTCATTGCAAAAATATGATTTATGTAACACTTTAATGGAAAATATAATAATATATAAAATACAGAGTTTTCTATGTTTTGCTAAAAATATGGTTTACATGAAAAAAAAAATAATATATTTTCGGCTTTTATATCAAATAGCACACCAAAAGTTCAGGGGTAGCACAAGTTGTTTTCCACGTAATATATAATAAGATAAAAAATTAAAAATTAATATTTCATTAAATATGACAAAATGACAAAGTGACAAACTAATATAGAGATTACATTCTAAGGATAAACTCTTCGGTCTTTTATTTTCCGGACGTGACTCATCACATTTTCTGTTTAAATATCCATAACTGCTTCCATTTCTACACTATAAATCAAAGAATCATTCAAAAAATCGTCACTCATTCTATTACGCAAATCGATCTTGACGCGTTTCATTGCGGAAAAATATTTTTCACCGTTGTGGTTGCGACGGGCAAAACCAAACCTTTAGACCAAAGGAAAACAATGATGTTTTCTTGTTTCCACCACCAAATGAGAAAGGTTCGTAATTCCTTTCAATTAAGCAACTTTGTCATCTTATAGCAACGAGTGATAATAAATATCAAATTGACCACCAAGATGAACCCGTTCTTATGCATTAAAATTATTTTGGTACATCTCACTTAACTTAACTTTGGTTTATCAAACCTATAAAACGAATCACAATGACTCAAACTTGTCATGTTTTTTCTATCAATTTGGTGCTTACTTTACTAAATCGATCTACAAATTCTTGAATTTGCATATCCAAAATTGAGTTAAAAATCACAACTTCAAAATGATGTTGACTAGTAATATTGGTCGTACGGTTTCTTGAAGTAAAAAAATTCCGACATTTCACAATTGTAATATTATATTTTTGACAAAAAAGAACATTCTTTCTTCAAAATTTGTGGAAACTCATCATTTCTTCAAAATTTAGAATAGGTGTTGTAATTGTAGATATAGGTTGTGGTCTTTGTGACAAAAAGAACATGCATTCTTCAAAATTTGTGCTCATCACTACCTACATGACTACATCTAACTTTCTTTTGAGAAATTTATCAATAGAGCTCTACAAAATAACAAAAAATTTCAATAAATTAGTCAACTAGTATATAAGACAAGTAATTAAGTAAACAACAACGTTTAAAAAATGATATTAGACAACATCAATTAACATAAACAAAATGTCAAAACATTAAACTAACATTAAACTAACCGTAGTTAAACTAACATTAAATAAACCTTAAACATTAAACTAACGTTATTACATTAAACTAACCCTAATCAAATAAATGCAATTGTTAACTTTTGGTCATTAAACAAATGACAAAACATTAAAATAAGTAAATAACCCTAAAAAATTTCATGTAATTAAATTAAAGATTACATGTTTGATTGTTGCAGCAGGCTTGTGTTGCAGACTACAGTTGCAGACGGATGAAATCAAAAGGTCGGAGTTTAAGTGGACGCCGGCGAACAGCAACAGCGGCGAAGGGTGGAGGGCCGAAGTTGAGCTGCAGATGTCAAACGACGATCTGGCGGAGGAGCAAGAGTGAGACAGGAGGAAAGCAGGACGAGTTGGAGGAGTTGGAGGCAGGAGGTGATCGTTTCTTTTTCCATTTTCCCGATTTCGATTAAACTCCAAACGCGAGATTGGCCGGCCCAATTGTAAAGCCTAATTTAATTAAAATTGAATTGAGCTATTTTAAATATACGTTGGGCTTAATTTGTTTGGGATATTAAATGATCATCTCTTTCAATTATTTTCTAGTTTGGACTTTTAACTTTGGACTAAATAATTTAGGGATAATCCAATTATTTTTCAATGGTTGCATCTATGTATAAAAGAAAAAAATATTTTAAAATTTTTGCAATATTCGAGAAAATTTGAAAGATAACCTATGCTACACATTACATTGAGGTCCGCCCATGATGCCAAGCTTTCATGGTCCCAATTTAAACGCCTCAACACTAAAATAAAAATAAATTGGATCAATGTTATAGTTAACAAGAAAATAGACACAATTAAATTCTAAACAAACACAAACAATCAACTAAACAAATAAACGAACCGCCCAAAAAATCAAAAAGTTTAAGGTGGTTCCACTACGAGGACGATATATGTTTATATGAGAATATCTAATGTTTCATAAAAATCACTCATACTTTCAAAGAATTCCATAGTGACCATTATTTGTTTAATTTTATAACTTTTAAGAATTATTTTCAACGAAATATTATGTGAACAGTTCTATATCGACATTTGAAACAAATATTGGAACTCTATTGTATTGAAAATTATACATAAATTTGTCTACATGTAAATTTTGTCTACGTAAGAGCAACACTTCGGCCACGTTGTGAGTACGTAGGGTGTTCAAATGAATCCACAAAATTTTGAATGCGACGGAGGTAATGTGTGTTCCGAGTTGACGAGATAAAATCATGAATTTTATTTGTTACAGTGGTCGCAATAGATCTTTTTGAAAATGTGAGTGGTTTTTATTATTTTTTTGAAAGTATGAATGGTTTTTATAGAACAAAAAATAACATATTGCTTAAACCGGATTTTGGCCAAACTACAGTGGTTTTTATGTATTAATATATATATATATATATATATATATATATATATATATATATATATATATATATATATATATATATATATATATATATATATATATATATATATATATATATATTGCAAATAAACATGTATGGTTCAGTCAAAATCATATTATGACACAAAAATATATATTTACACATCTAAAAATATATCTATATATTTTTAAACACACACACACACACACACACACACAGATATATATATATATATATATATATATATATATATATATATATATATATATATATATATATATATATATATATATATATATATATATATATATATATATATATATATATATATATATATATATATATATATATATATATATATATATACAAACGTATTTATACTTCTGAAAACATAAAAATACTTCTAAGAATGTATTTCTACTTCCTAAAAGCATAAAAATATATTTATACTTAAAAAATGTAAATAAGATGATTTTGAGCATGTTATATTATCACCATTATACAAAAAATATAAATACTTTTTTACATTTTAAACCGTATTAACCGGAAAAAAATACGTATTTATGTCTATTAAACATTTTTGTTAGACGTTTTTAATTGAAATATGTGTGTTTATATATATATATATATATATATATATATATATATATATATATATATATATAAATATATATATATATATATATATATATATATATATATATATATATATATATATATATATATATATATATATATATATATATAGAAGAAAATGCACAGAAATTAAAAACCTTTAAAGGTCGCGTTTGGGTCCCAAAACAAGGAGAAGCGCGGAACTTGCTTCTAGAAGATGCACACTGTAGCCGATATGCAGTTCATCCGGGTAGTACCAAAATATACCGGACGTTAAAACCGTTGTATTGGTGGCCCGGAATGAAAAGAGATGTTGGAAGATATGTAGAAAGATGTTTGACATGTCTGCAAGTGAAGTCAAACCATTAGAAACCGTATGGAGAAATCCAACCATTGCCGATTCCAGAGAAGAAGTGGGACCATATCACTATGGATTTTGTAACAAAGTTGCCGTGGACACCGCGAGGTCATGATTCGGTGTGGGTAATTGTTGATCGATTGACAAAATCAGCACAATTCATACCGATTAGCGAGAAGTACAGGGTGGATCAACTGGCGAAAATCTACGTAGATGAGGTATTATGTCGACATGGATTACCAGCATCGATTGTGTCGGATCGAGATAGCAGATTTACTTCCCATTTTTGGCAAAGTCTTCAAAAGCGATTGGGTTCAAAAGTACTCATGAGTACTACATACCACCCGCAGACCGATGGCCAAAGTGAAAGAACTATCCAAACTTTGGAAGATATGCTGAGAACCTGTGTAATTGACTTTGATGGAAGCTGGGAAGATCACCTACCCTTAGTAGAATTCGTGTACAATAACAGCTATCATTCCAGCATTCAGATGGCCCCGTATGAGGCATTGTATGGAGCACCGTGTCGTAGTCGGACTTGTTGGACTGAAGTTGGGGAAAAGCCGTTGGCTGGACCCGAAATTGTAGCACAGACTGAAGAGAAGATCAAACTGATACGAGAAAATTTGAAGGTAGCTCAGAATCGACAGAAACAGTACGCAGAAAAACGGGTGAAACCGATAAAATTCCAAGTAGGAGACATGGTAATGCTTAAAGTATCCCCTTGGAAAGGCTTAATTCGTTTTGGGAAGAAAGGGAAGTTGAGTCCTCGTTTCATTGGACCTTTCCGTATATCCCAAAGAGTTGGAGCCGTGACGTATAGATTGGAGTTACCTGATGAACTTCATGGTATACATGATGTATTCCATGTGTCCCATTTGAGGAAAACTTTGTTTGATAAGTCTCAACATGTACCTCTTGCTGAAGTTGAGGTAGATGAAAAGTTGAGATATCCGGAACAGCCCGAGAGTGTGTTAGACCGCAAGGTAAGACAGCTGCGAAATAAGAAGATCAGCATGGTGAAAGTGATTTGGCGTCATCACAGAGGTTCCGACATGACGTGGGAGACCGAAAGTGAAATGAGAGAAAAATACCCTCAACTCTTTACATGATTTCGGGGACGAAATCTTTTGAAGGAGGGGAGAATCTGTAACGCCAAAATGTGTTTTATTATGTAATTATAATAAAAAGGGCAAATTGGTCATTTTACCTTAGAAGGGTAATTTGGTCTTTTGGACAGAAAAGGATTTGCCTTGTAAAAATATTTTGAGTTGTGGACTTAAAATGTTATAAAAATCTGATTTTTGTCATTAATTTTGTTAATTGTGGCAAAAGTTCAATAAATACAACTCCAAGGACTAAACTGCAATTTTTGGAGGTACAAAAAGGATG
Source organism: Cichorium intybus (assembly GCA_023525715.1). Lineage (NCBI taxonomy): Eukaryota > Viridiplantae > Streptophyta > Magnoliopsida > Asterales > Asteraceae > Cichorium > Cichorium intybus. Next base: position 17,684,357 of record CM042011.1, read on the forward strand.
GAAGCTTATCCCATTTGTGCAGATTTTTGAGAGCTACGGGAGGGTTTTCGTTTTGTGGATATTGCAGAAATTGGAATGATCTTGATGATATAAAGCTAGAAATCGGATTATAGCATTGGAATTGAAGGTTTGGAAGCTTTGGAAGTAAGTATTTCAAGTTCTAGCTTGATTTGTTCTTGGTGGATTTTTGTAGATAAACTGAAATTGGCAATTTCAGTGAAGCCTATGTAGTTTGTATATGATTTCTGCACTTATACACGTTCATTAGATAAGAACTTGACATTGAAACCATTGAAATTGTTGAATTTGAAGTTTTGGGGTTTTTGGAACTAAGAACCCTAATCCTTCCTTTGATTGATTTAGTTGGTTTCAATGGTTAAAAACCTTGTGTTAATGGAGGGTTTTAGCCTAGAAATAAACCCCAAACGGTTAAGAACAGCATTAAGAACTTATAGACCAAAACTGCAAGCTACAGTGCATAATTCGCGACTGGACAGGAGACCTGCACTGGCGCTAGGCGCAGTGCGCCCCCCTTCCAGGCGCAGTGCGCCCCTGGGACAGAGAATCAGAAATGCTATCTTTTGTTTGGCTTGTCCGATTTAGCTCAAACTTGAACCGTAGGCTCGTTATGGTCTGAAAAGTTTGGGAAAATTTTTATATTGAGTTTTCGACCCCTCGGGGGCACTGTAGATCGATACGAATGCCTCGGTGAATAGTGAAATTCATAAAAAGATAGTGAACGGAAAGTCTATTATCTAGACATTGTTTGTATTGATACTATATTGAACTCTTGTGCGTTAGAGCCAATTAAAACAGTTGGTAACCTATAATCATTGTGAAAATGAATCACATTATAGGTACGGGACAAGATCTTGTGGAATACTTTGAAAGGCAAGGGTTAACAAAAGCTAGTGGTAGCAAACCTTCAGGTGAGTAATCTCACTGTTATCCGATGTGATAGATATTAAATGAGCAGCTGCAGATGGAAATTGTTTTGGGTACGAAGATGACAGATTATATGATTTGATATATGACAATACCAGATAAGCCGTGAGTCTGTTATAGACAAGAACGGAGCTGTGAGTCAATAAAAATAAATGATATGACAATACCAGATAAGCCGTGAGTCTATGATAGACAAGAACGGAGCTGTGAGTCAACTTATATAAGACAATACCGGGTAAGCCGTGAGTCATCGAGGTGACAAGAACGGAGCCGTGAGTCTAGGCAAAAGCGGGATAAACCCGTGAGCCATATATGATTTTGTGTTGCATGAGAATGCATATTTGATTTTGTATAGAGAATTTTATTCTTATACATGTTATATTTGATTTGATTACTCATTGGGCTTTATAGCTCACGGTTTTATTGATATGTCCCTGCAGGTGAGCGTGATCCCGCCAAGGGAAAAGATAAAGTCTGTGACTGAGGACTTAGTATTTGAAGTGACGACCCGGCTTGAAGAATGTATAATATTTTATGTATTGTACTTCGTGATACGCTTGTACTCGTATTGTATTAACTAATACCCCTACTTATGGTTTGTTTGTAAAATATTTGGTTTGAAAAAAAAAAAAAAATTGGAGTGTTTTTGTTAATAAGTCGGGTGTTACAAGAACTGAACGGCAATTGAATTCACTAACTTCAAAACAAATGATAGCAAGCACATGGCACGGACTTTTACAAAGAAAAAGAAGTGCAAGAATTATATATTGGTAGAGGCAAATCTGTCCAACAGTAGACCACATAATAAAATAATAGATCCATCAAAAAAAGATGTCCAACACTTCTAAAGACATGCTTCAGGTGGCAAATCTATTCAAGACATTTAAAACCGGCCATTAAATATCTATCAACATCGTTTTTTTTTCACAATCGATGTGCAGTGCCTCTTCGACCGCTATATAAAAAACAAAAATAGAAATCTTAGTATCCTATTTATCATTTGTAGAAAATAAAATACCAAATATGTTAAAAGTTAAAATTACTTACCGAATGTTATGTTATCATCATTTAAGATGTCGCTAGTATCGTTTATATCGGTTTGCTAAATTTTCTAACCCAATCTTTTATGCAAACCAACATCTCACCTATTGCTGTTGACCAATTTGTTCGATAATCATCCAATATACGATCACTTATGCTAAACGCCGACTCGTATGCCATGGTAGATATTCATATCCCCAAAATATCTTTCACAAGAAAAACTTTACAAATCGATAGGTTATTAATAAACACTATAATAATAATAGAAGTCACCTTTACCCATCCGAGCAACAATCAGGAAACGCATAATGTTGTGTTTTCACCGCTATATAAAATCAAAATCTTTTGTGTAAGTTACATGTCTCTCTCCCAAATACCTCTTTAACTCGGATTCCGTTGAAACTCAATTGTCTCCCGTGTTAAGGAGTGCACCTAGAAGATCATCAAAAACATCTCCAATTTTTTTTTCAATTATTTCTTCTTGAGGCGATCAATTACCATACAAGTCTTAGTACCTCATAAAAATCATCTCCAATTTTTTTTTCAAATTTTTCTAAGGATACAAGTCGCTTTCCAATCTATACGATAGAATTATGACTTTTCATATAGTTCATAGATATTTGATATATATAGGTTGTGGAAATCTTATTTAAAACAATGTGTAGGGATATAGATGAATCCATAAAACTGAGCAGAGAACACTTGTACTTGTTTTTTTAGAACAAAACACATGCACTCATTGGAAAAAGATTAACATGAGTAGGCACAATAGAATGAAGTTAGCTACAACTATTCTTCCTTATAGTACGCATGTGATACAAAACACATTACCAGCTGGAGTTGAACCAGTACAATACTTGTTTATCAGAAATTTAACTTATGAAATATTTTTTTTTAGAACGGCAGCAATATATTATAAAAACGCAGCTAGCAAGAAGCTAGGAAAAAGTACAAATGAACAATTACATAACGGAAATCGCTAAATTAGGATCTAGAAGCCAAGCATCCCATCTAAGACACAACTTTTTGCAACGACTCCTAATCCACAAAAAACGAGTAAGAAACAATACTATCCCAGCACATGCACTTCTTAGACTTTTCTGTAGAGAAGATAGTTGCATTCCTGAAATTCCAAACACATAAAGACGAAAAATGAGAATATGTGTTTTTAGCACAATAGAATGAAGTTAGGTACATCTCACTTGTACGAACCAATAGTTGGGTGTAAAAGAATGGATCGGGCTTTGGGTTTTCATTAGCTTCTATTACTTGAGCTGGACAAAAGGAGAAATGAAATATTCTAAATACATAATTGAAATTTGAAAAGTAAGAAAATATAGTGGATTTTATCATTTTATGGAAAAAAATATATGTTTTAGTGGTAAATGAAATACAATAAAAAAATTGAAGTGGGTTATCAAGTGTTGACTAAGTAGATGGATGTAGTCAAAACCGTGATCAGTGTGCTCATAACAATTTTGCGTTAGTCGTTAGAGTTGATTACGTGTTTTTATGTACTTCAGTGTGCTCATAACAATTTTGCTATTTGAGCCTTGCTTTGTAAAATCAATCAAAGAGCTAAAATGTTATATTTAGATCGTTGTTCCTTTTTATGCTTATGTGCTCATAACAATTTTGTTTTCCATCGTTTTTCATTGAAGATTTGAATTCGTTTCTCAAATCTATTTTTATGCTTATGTAATCCAATTTCTTCGAAGTTGTTTGTCAATTATGATCCTATTTTCAAAATCAATGGCCAATTTTAACACAGCAACGATGATAAATTACACAAATATTCTAGGATTAGGAACGAAAACTCCAATATTATTGCTAGAGCATTACGATCAATGGACTAATAAGAATAGAGGATTATCTCACTAGTTTGGATGAAGATCTATTGCGTTCAATCATAGAATGTCTTTGCACTCCTAATTTTGCCGGTCATTTTGGTCTAGGATTTGATACTGAACCTATCCTTATTGTTGACAAGAAGAAGATTGAAAATGACTGAAGGTGCATGCATCAACTTTGTGGTGGATTACCTCCAATTATTTATGCACATGTTCGTGGATACAAGTTAGCCAATCAGATATGGGATAAGTTAAAGATACATATGAAGGTACCAAGAAGTTGAAAAAGAGTGTTACAAACAAATTGTCAAACTTTAGCGAACTTAAACAAAACGAAGGTGAAACTATCGATCAGAAATATAATAGGTTTTGCACTCTCATCAATGAACTTGAAAAATACAAGGTCGATAAAATCTCTCATGAAATTAACATCAAATTCATGAAGTGTCTTCGGAAAGAATAGGAAAATATTACTCTAATGAATAAAACACAGAATTGGAACCAGAATCAGAACTGGATAATGAGAGTTCGGTCCAATTCCGGTCCATAATTAACTATTTATTCAGCTACTGGTTATTCCGATTTTGGTCCGGTTCTAAAACCGGTTACATCTCTATCGTGTGATCTATCATTTTTTTTTTTGTTACGATTCAAACATTTTCAAAATTATGAATATAGTCCTTTTGGCCTAGTTTGGTTGCAACTTTGGTCCCTATTAAACTTGAAATCTTTTTTCATTTAATATACTTTTTTTTCAGTTTTAATATATTTTAAATATTTTATTATTAATAAAAAACATAATAGGACCCACACCCACCCCACTTCCCCTTTCCTATTGCCAGATGTGAACCGACTCCCTTTTTCCCACTCCTCCCTACTACTCTCCCTTTGTTTTCTCCGGCTACCACACCGGATCCCTACAGTCAAACCCATTATCTAAAAAACCCTAAAATTGAATATCCTTTCTCACCGTGGCCTTCATGGAACTAGAAGTTGAACCAGAAGTTGAATTGATTTCTCCTTTTACTTAAATATCTCAATTTGAACTGAGTTTCTTCAACAACAATATTAACAACTCAAATACGCAGACTATAATCAAGAATTTCAGTCTATAGGATATTGATTTAAGGGTTAAATGTAAAGATCTGTCATGTTTAGCGATTAGCAAAATATTTGGACAACCATGGGGTTGTTTTGGCGACCCTTTTTTCGTGACAAATATATGAGTAGATGTACATTGTTTCTGGTTAGAGAACTTGCAAGCTTTGATGGGAGCTTGGCTCACAGCTTTTGCATTTGACTATATTTGGAGTTTACAAAATCGTTTATGAATGTTTAAATGGAAAAGCTGAGATGCCATTTTCAAAATATGTTGTTTAGTGTTTTCAAAGTATTGGCGATTGGTGGTGATCGTGGGAGAAGACCGGAGGGATGAGAAAGGAGAAGGGAAGACGGACTTCACATTCTATCATTTCATTAATAATTAAACACTTATAAAATTTAATAATTGAAAATAATCATATTAAAAGCAAAATAAACATTCCAAGTTTAAGGGAGATCGAACTCAAATCTACGATCAAATTAGACTAAGGGTCCGTTTGGATGTGCTTATAAAAACTACTTATTGCTTATTGGGTTTTTGGAAAAACTATAAGTCATAAGTAAGAGCCTCCTTACTTATTAAAAACTGTTTATTTGCCCTTACCAAAGGTAAATAAGCAGTTTTTAATAAGTAATGAGGCCCTTACTTGTGACTTACGACTTTTCCAAAAAGCCAATAAGTCAATAAACAATGTTTATAAGCACATCCAAACAGCCCCTAAAATGATCATAACCACGATGTTTAAAATATTTGAACCATAACCAAAAAAAAATGACAAACTATAAAAACATTTCTACAATTTTATTATAAAATATAGTAAATTACAGTTTTGGTCCTTATGGTTTATCTCTTTTTTAGTTTTGGTCCAAGTTTTTTATATTCATGCTGATGGTCCCCGTGGTTGCCAAAAACTTGCACTGTTGGTCCCAATCCATGTAAAAAGACCAAACTACCATTTCTAATTTCTTTCCCCTTTTTCTTTTAATCTATTATTTATTTTATTAATTAAAAAAATACATCTCACCCCCACCCCTACCCCATCTCTCTCTCCCCCTTCTCACACACACACACACACACACACACACTCACTCTCCTTCTGATTTGGGGTAGTTGGTTCAGGTTAGGCAACGGTTCTTGGAACTGACCGGGGCTCCATTCAAACTGTAAAGGGTTCAAGATTCTCTTCCCCATCAATAGCACATGTTTTATTTATCATGGATTGTGAAGGTTCATTGTAGTTTTGTCCCCGTGTATATCACAGTCTTCAACAACAGGTTTTGTGGTTTTACTAACTGCTTCACTTTCTCCGATAACGAGCATTGTTCAACTCTTAGGGTTGAGGAAACTAGATTTAAGACTCTCATATCAGCAAGGATTTTATCTCCTACGCGAAGCTCCACATTATCACCTGGAACAAGTTCCTTTGCATGTAGGGTTAAGACCTTTATGCCATTACAGATCAAAATTATGAATCACAGTTGCTTGTTCTTGTTCTGATTAGATGTCCTTAAGTGCTTCTAGGGCTTTTTCAGCGTTATTTTCTTGCCAAACATCAACCATGGCATTCACGATTAGTATTAAGAAAATTACTAGAGGTTCAACAAACGTGTTATTTACATCTCTCCGCCTTCATCGCCAACATATCAAGCCAGGATAAAAGAAATCATAACAATAGCAAGTAGAATTCTAATTAGAGTATCATTGAACTGATCTAGAATTAGACGGATGATAGACTGACCTTCATGTGTTTTCCAGTTTGTTTTTGCTGTAGATCTGCAACTGTTTCTCAGCTTCATTGTCGGATAGACCATGTTCTCTGTTCACCTGATACTTCTTTTCACATTCTAATGATGTTTTGCTTGTACTCGCTTTCATCCCGTGGTTTTGGGCACCTTTGCCCATCAATCATCAATGTAAATGATATCAACCAATTTCAAAGAGATTTCCTTCGATATTGAAACAAAAGTTTCATTTCCAGTTCGATCAGAAGGAGAGAGAGTGGGAGAGAGAGAGGGTGGACACAGAATGTTCTTGAGAGAGATAGACACTGTAGGGGTGGGGTGGGATGTATTTTATTTTTTTAATTAATAAAATAAATAATAGATTAAAAGAAAAAGAAAAAAATTAGAAAGAGTATTTTGTCTTTTTACATAGATTAGGGACCAGCAGTGGAAGTTTTTGGCAACCACAAAAACCATCGACGTGAAAATAAAAAACTTGGACCAAAACTGAAAAAAAAAAAAAAAAAAAAAAAAAAAAAAGTCAATCACAGGGACCAAAACTGTAATTTACTCTATAAAATATGAAATTAGATTAACTACAATAAACTAATTAAGCACTGATTCACGTGGTCAGAGTAGCTGTCTTGTATCTTTTTGGACTTTGAACCTGTTCTCTTGTCCACTTATATGTTATGAATTTATGATTTCAGTATTATCCTCGATGTTATTTCATCTAATTACGATCTAATGATCACATATAAATAAGAAAATGTCGATAGTTTAACAAGTGGGTATCATCATGTTGTCTTATATTAACGTTAGGCGAATACCTGTAGACGGAACAAGAATAAAATTATGTTAACGAAAAATATGAATAAATATATTTATATTAAAATAATTAAGTTATTGTTATTAAATATAAAAGAATAATTCTTATAATAGTAATAAACATTGGTATAAAATTTATTATTAATATAAGTCATGAAAAAGAGAAACATCTAACAAAATAACAAAAGTTAATCAGATTTAAATATAAATAATTTATTTTGAAATGCATGATTTTATTTGTTTCTATATATAGTTTGTGTATAAATAAAATTAGGTATGGTTTTCAGTTTAGTATTATATCTGTTATTATTATTATATTTGATTACTTAAAACTACATATTAAGTTATTTTCCAATTTTGACTATTTTTTGTTAACTCATAAGCAGTGTTTTAAATATAACATAGTGTTAATTTTATGTAGTTAGATATAATTTTCAATTAAACGTTATTTTGAATTATTGTTATTTTTATTGATTTAACTGGATAATAAATATTTTTTTAATCTTTTAAATAATAAATCATGCTAGTTAACCTTTTAAATTTAAAATTGATGATATTATACAGAATCTATGCATTTATTATTATTAGAATTTAGAATTTTGAAATGTTTTGTTATTATAAGAAAAGAAAAGAGACAATTAAGCTATTGAAAATGTCTCCATTAATTTGTGGGAGACTGGGAGTTAATGAATAAACTAATTCAATATAATATGGTTAAAATTAATGTTTTATCTTACATAACTGAATTAAGTTTTCATTTTTTTTTATTATTGTTACGTAAACAAGTGTTCATTTTCACACCATCACCATTCTCCTCAAACCGGTATATGCAAATCAAAGTTCAGGGTTATATGAGACATTTTTTGCATTTCAAATTATGTGGCATCTTAAAAGTTCTTTTCTCAATTGTACAAATAGGCAATGCGGCCGTACAAGTAGTTAAATAGAAACTCAAAGTAATCTTATATTTTGAACATTATAATGCTATGATTTGATTTGTAAACTTTCTTTTATATGTAATCGATATAAAATATTAATAGTAATTATAAGTTTTAATTTTTAATAATTTCATTTTTTAAATATTTACTTATTTATTTTCAATTTTAAGTAATCCGTCATTCAAAAAAGCTTGATTATTCGTGTTCTAAAAGGTACTATTATATGAAAGTATTATTAATTCAAATGATTTAATTATTAGTATTTTATATTAAAAAAATATGATTGTTTCAATAGTATTTAGTCATAAAATTATGAATTGTCACATTTTGCTAATAAATGGCATTCACGTGAGCTTTTATTGTGTTTTATTTCATTAAATTGAGGTTTGAATTAAATGGGGGGACTTTATTATTTTTATGTTATGATACTTGTCAAGGTTTTATTTAAACACCAATCTATATTTATTTATCATTTTGTCAATATGTTTTTTTCTATTGTTTCGTTTGAACAAAATATTTTTTTTAAGAACTATAATGAGAATTTCGTATATACCCTTGTTAAACGTCAAAATATCATATTTACCCGACCTAAAATCAAAATATCATATTTCCCCTTCTTAATATTTTAAAATATCAAATTTGCCCAAATATGGTTTTTTGTATTTTTTTAATAAATTATAATCTTTTTTCTAATTTGAAAACATTAAAACTGAAAATAGAAAATAATAAAATAAAATAAAAACCTAAATGGACTCATTACCCTTAATTCACATCGGTTCGTAATCATAAATTGTCCGGACAAATCGCTAAATGGAAACAAGAATTCTCCCAATGGGATTTAGATTAAAAAAAAAAAAAAGGTTTGTCATTCGTCAATGGCCAGGCACTTTACAATTACTCAAGAAATTAAAGGTGATATAAGGTTACCAGTGGGTTTAGGAAGCCATGGACAAGAAAAAAGGTAAAAAAGATTCTTACTTAATTGTATGTAATATTTATATATTAGCCTCATAGTTGGATTGGTGGAGAATTCACCAATTTAGTGGTTAACTAGTAATTCATGGTCATATATATTACTAATATGAACTTTCGATTGTTACTTAATTGTATGTAATATTTACATATTAGCCTCATAGTGGGGAATTCACCAATATTTACTAATATGTCGATGAGTTTTAGGGTAAAGAGGATATATTTATTTCCTGGGTTTTAGAAGGTAAGGGCAATATGGTCCATTTAGGTTTTCTTTCAATTTTAATGTTTTCAAATTATAAAAAATGATTATAAATAGAAAAAATATATACATTTGGGTAAATATGATATTAATAAAGTAGGGGTGAGCGTGGTCCTGGGACCGACCCGACCAGGACTGAATCCGAGCCGGACCGAGACCGAGGGAAGACATTCAATAGAACCGAAGACCGACCAAACTATGGGACTTGGTCTTGGGTTCGGGTACGGGTTTGCTCGGGTTTGGTCGGGTTTTACCTAAGCAGGACCAAGCGTAAAAATTTCAAATGCCTACATTATAATATTAATCTTTTAAACTTGCGGTCGGTTCCGTACCCGAAAACCCGACAATACCGAATGACCAAGACCAAGAAGGACCAAGACCGAAAAGGACTAAGACCGAATTAAGCCACATATACAGACCGAGTACCGACCAAGTAACATGGTCGGTTCCTTATCTCGGGTCCGGTTCCTCGGTTCTTGGGCTTGGGCTTAGGCTCGGTTCTGAGGACCATTTGCACATCCCTATTATAAATGATTAAAAAGGACAAATATGATATTTAGATTTTAGATCGAACAAATATGATATTTTGACATTTAATAATGGCATATACGAAATTGTTCCTAATTATAAAGGGAGTATGATAAGAAATAGAGATAGAACGAGCGGAAGGAAGCCGCGCGTTGCTGCGGTTAAGGAAGTCAACAAATTAAAACTACAGGGATCAAAACTGTAATAATGTTAAACTGGCAAACAAAACTATAGGGACCAAAATTGTAATTAATAAAAATTAAAACTATAGGGACTAAAACTATAATTTTATAAATTAAAACTACAGGGGTAAAAATTGTAATAAACTAAAGTGGTACTGTTCATTCAAGGTAACAATTGTATATATACGAGCGGAAGGGAGCCGCGCGTTGCTGCGGTTAAGGAAGTCAACAAATTAAAACTACAGGGGTCAAAACTGTAATAATGTTAAACTGACAAACAAAACTATAGGGACCAGAATTGTAATTAATAAAAATTAAAACTATAGGGACTAAAACTATAATTATACAAATTAAAACTACAGGGGTAAAAATTGTAATAAACTAAAATGGTAAAACTACAGGGGTAAAAATTGTAATAAACTAAGGTGGTACTGTTCATTGGAGGCAACAATTGTATAGGAGTCGCGCGTTGCTGCGGTTAAGGAAGTCAACAAATTAAAACTACAGGGGTCAAAACTGTAATAATGTTAAACTGGCAAACAAAACTATAGGGACCAAAATTGTAATTAATAAAAATTAAAACTATAGGGACTAAAACTATAATTATACAAATTAAAACTACAGGGGTAAAAATTGTAATAAACTAAAATGGTAAAACTACATGGGTAAAAATTGTAATAAACTAAGGTGGTAGTGTTCATTGGAGGCAACAATTGTATAGGAGCCGCGAGTTGCTGCGGTTAAGGAAGTCAACAAATTAAAACTATAGGGATCAAAACTATAATAATGTTAAACTGGCAAACAAAACTACAGGGACCAAAATTGTAATTAATAAAAATTAAAACTATAGGGACTAAAACTATAATTATACAAATTAAAACTACAGGGGTAAAAATTGTAATAAACTAAAATGGTAAAACTACAGGGGTAAAAATTGTAATAAACTAAGATGGTACTGTTCATTAGAGACAACAATTGTATATATATATATAATTTGAAGAATCTACATAATCAACACAACTAATTACCAATGTTTTAGTTATCAAAATAGTTGCGTTCTTCCCATTCATACATCCTTTTATAAAATTAAGTTAGATAAATTAAATAACTATTTTTGATAAAAGTATAAATGACGTTTTAGAAATCTAAAATAAAAAACAAACAATAATTTTCTCAATTAATAGATATAGAACTAAATATTATGCACCTGCTATCACAAAAGTATACACGGAAAATAATGTTATGTTTATTTTTATTAAATGTTGTTACTCGGCCCTCGAATGAGTAAAATGTTAGTTTTTTATGTTCAAACAGCAAAAATAAGTTTACTAACAGATGATGTAAAAAATGATTAAATGTGAACAAAATCAAAAGCCGGTTATCCTCTTAAGTCATTTTCTCGTTAAAATAACACTACTTATGATTTATAATTAACACAAAAAAATTATAAATAATTAATAAGATATTATTGTTCATGTGTTACTACTTAGGCTATACGGAGTGGTGGCCAATGGCCAACGGATTGCCAATGGGTTTTTGTGGGCCTGACTATGGTTGACAGGCGTTGGTCATTTTGTAGGGAGTGGTGGCCAATGACCAATGAGATAATAAGACAAAGGAAAAATACTGGTTTTTTGGCTGTTGGCATCTCGCCAACAGCTTGGCGATTTGTCTTGGCGAGGATGATAGCGAGAATGGAGGGAGTGGGCATGGCGAGTGGAGGTGGCTCGCCAAGAGGGTTGGCGACCTCTTTGGCGACCACTGCTCCGTGCAGCCTTATTAGTAATAAATAATGCTCTTTCAAAGGTCATATAATTGAGAAAAGCAATAACCGGTCTAATCTTAATCTTAATCATGTTAATCTTAATCATTATTAGAACGTTAATATTCTTCTATCAAACATGAATTAACATACACCATCCCACTTTAAGAAGTAAGAACCGTATATGAAATATAATTTATTTAGATAACACCCGTTAGTTTACCTATATAACCAATACCCACGAAAAGTTCATTTAGTTTTATACTATTAACATGAACCTTTAACCGATCATACAAAGGAACGACCCCTGAGCCAGCTGTATAGGCTTTTTTTTTTTTTTTTTTTTTTTTTTTTTTTTTTTTTTTGAAATCGAGTTTAATGTAGGCAGGTTAGGTTATTACTAATTCCTTTATAATGTTGATTTTAATAATACATAAAGTCATGAACTACAGAAACAATAAACGTACAGGGCTATGGTACTCTAGTAATGACCAATGAGTCATGCATGACAATACATCCACTACCTTATATACATATCCTTATATACTCATTAGTTTTGCTATAAGTATCCCCTTTAAATTTTGTATCCTCTCTTGACACACATAATCAAAATAAGTTTTAATTTTATTAGTTTTTTAATCTATAAACCTCCCCTGATTTGACTAGTTGATTTGTTTTACTCATTTTATTTATTTTATTGTCTTTTCCTTTATTATTATTATTGTTATTATTTAAAAAAGTTACACCTTAAATATTTTATAAATAAATAAAGAATATATTATTCAGTGGGTTGACTTTCTACGATAAAGAATGATGTGTCCGGGTAAAATGAATGTCATATTCACGCAACTAATCAGAGTAATTGTATTGCTTCCTACATTTTGTTCCTACTCACATTGCTACCAATATTAAATTATAACAAGTGTCATATTTAATAAAAGTAATAATATTTAAAAACACATGCCATAATATAATATGAATAGGAATATGGATAAGAATAAAAAGTAGGAAGAAATATAATTTCTCTTTTACAAAAGTTAATCCTAAACAAGCTATGCAAAACATGAATACGAGAAAAACCATTAGAGTTGACAATATGTTTTTAAAACACGTTCGTGTCTTGAAAAGAAAGCTGATGGTTCTTTTACAATGTTAAAATTTGTATTTTATCAGTTTTTAAATGTAGAAATTTGGATCGGTATACTAAAAGTTAGAGATTTTTTATTTTATTTTCGTAATTGGTATATTATCATCGTAAATTTAGATCAGTATACTAAAGTTAGAGATTTCTGATAGGATGATTATAGTCGGATTGAATATGGCGATTGGCTGATATTGTTATCGTGTAATTCATTCTATATATCGAAATTGTTAGGATTGAACAATTGTTAAGGTTTTTATTTTCACATCGTAGTAATCGTCTACACAATAATTGAGCCCATGTAAAACATGAATTTTTAAGATGTTATTTGTAATATGTATTTGTTTGTTTGGATTTCGGATTCGTGATCAATTACATGATAATAAGATGAACATTTTTTACAGTGTATTTTTTTTACTGAAAGACATTCTCTGATAATGTCTTTTGAGAATGGTTCATGTCCATTCTCCGAGAATGATTCACTAAAATCCAAACTTCAAAGTATGTATACATTTAACACTTCAAAGTATGTATACAGTTAACATGGTAAATGTTTTGTACCTATTTTTTGCACACCAAACTTCCAAAGTATATACACAGTGAATACTTCACTTATTTTGCACACCAAACTTCAATGTATATACATACATATTTCTCTATATATTCTTTATAAACGTTTGTACATATATTGTCTGTACGACCAATTCTCAAAGAATATGATACCCTATTTCACTTATTCTCTATCAATTACAACTATTCAATGTTTATATTCTTTTAGAATAAACTAACAAATGTACGATTTATGCAAATATGAATAACACATTCTTTTAGAATACACTAACAAATTCCTTATGTTTGCAACACTCACATACAGACAGTTTTAACACAAATATTCGTTGACAATGTACGAATTAACCAATCCATGTTCTTCGTATACGAGTTATGCAAACCAAACTTCAAAGTATTTATACAGTTAACACTTCACATATTTTTCACAATAAACTTCGAAGTACATATGTACATATTCTCTATACACATTCTCTCTACTTTCTACACCCAATTCTCAAAGAATATGATACTCTCTTTTCACTTATAGCCTAACAATCACAACTATTTGATGTATATATTCTTTGAGAATACTCTAACAAATGTACGAGTTATGCAAACATAAATAACCCATTCTCGTATAATTCCTTATGTTTGTAATTCTCACAGATAATTTCAACACAACTATTCTTTGAGAATGTACGAGTTATCCAAACCATATGCAATCACAATACAAACCATATTCTCTGAGAATGAGCAGGATATGTAAATCAATTGCAAATATTATTCATATATTTTACAGAATAACCCTATTATTACTTCACGTTCGTCGTAAAATTACTAAACCTAGAAATGGCGACGCGATTTAACTTCATGAACATACACAGGCTTTTGGATATTCGGGCGTATTTTTGTTATGTTCTTTAACCGATTACATAATCGTGTCCGTGATCTTAGCTTTTTTTTTTTTGGTTTTATAGATAATTCATTCCATAGTTATAGGTATATCAATTTACTTCTATATCATTGAACGACAGTTTTCTAAAGAAACGATTTTATTCTTTCAACTTAATTACGTAAATTTCACATTTTCACAGCCATTCCTTTTTGCAATCTAACGGTCTAATAATGGTCTTACAATCACACAATAACTAGAATTATTATTTAATGCTCTCTCTCTCTCTCTCTCTATATATATATATATATATATATATATATATATATATATATATATATATATATATATATATATATATATATATATATATATATATATATATATATATATATATATATATATATATATTAAACGAGATCGTTAAAATGCTTAAAACCTAAGAATTTTATTTTCTACATAAATCTTTAAAATAACACAACTACTTACTCTAATACACGCATCTAAGAGAATGGCAAGGAAAAAATATAAAAAATAACTATATATATATATATATATATATATATATATATATATATATATATAATATATATATATATATATATATATATATATATATATATATATATATATATATATATATATATATATATATATATATATATATATATATATATATATATATATATATATATATATATAGTGTAACCTTGTAAATAAATATGAACCAATCATTTTATATTCAGACAGGGGCATAATAATAATTGACATATAAATTAATTAATTTTAAATAAATAAAATCCGATAAATCCGGTAACCGACTCCTATAATTATGAAAACTGATTTTTACCTGAATTCTGATTAGTCGACACAGTCACACAATAATTATTAGTTTTAAAATAACTTAACTCTCTCTCTCTCTCTCTCTCTATATATATATATATATATATATATATATATATATATATATATATATATATATATATATATATATATATATATATATATATATATATATATATATATATATATATATATATATATATATATATATATATATATGGCTAGGTTATATTAAAAACCACATTTATTGTGTGATCTTAAGGACAAATCTGGTGCATAGATTTATAAAGATCAATGGCTCCAATAAATAACCGAATTTTGATATTTTTTTAATCAAAAAAATATCAAATATCTAATTCTAACATTCTAAAGGGTAATATGGACTTTTTATATTTTTTCAATTTTGGAATGTGAGACTTTCAAGGAATTTGATTTCAATTTAAAATTTAATTTGAATTTCAAAATCCTTTTCTTTTTTAATTCTAATCGAAATTTTTAATGAATTTCGATTCTTATTTTGAGTTTTTGTCAATTACATCGTTATATCAGTTAATTTCATATTGTGATTCTAGCATACTGTTCGTTCATTCTTATAGAATGCAAATTCGTTCAGAATTTTTTTGTGAGAAACATTATTAAACAATGTTACTAGATATACTCTAAAGAATAGCAATTTTTATGACAATAATAATCATTACCACAATAAAAAATCTAGTAAATTCTATACATTCTTGAAATAATTACATCAAAACAAAATCAGTGATCTTCTAAATTCTAACCATTTTCAAAAGATTACATTTCATTCTTGACAAAATACATTACAATTTGTAGATTTTTCTTTCTGATATTGTTGTTATTCTTGAAAGAATACGTTGTTGCCACTCAATTCTTCTATTGTATCTGAAACATGGCCATTAAAACCTCTTGTGATGATATTCCATTCTTGAAGGAATACCATGTCATTCTAACAAAATACAATTACCTAGAAGCTATATAAATCGATACCCACATGTCTATAAAACTGATTTCCATATTTGTGTTTCAACCCCGAGAAGAAATGTTATTCTGACAAAATAAAAATGTCATTCCAAGTGTGTTTGAATTTCCAGGTGTGTCTTTCGATTCCCATCTGTCAAAATATAATTCTGACAGAATATAATTGTCATTTTAACAGAATAAAATTACCCAAAAGCTATAGAAATCAGAATCTGGATAAGTTGCAATATAGATGTATTCCAATAAAATTGGAATTCAAATAAGATGTACAAATCGATATCCATACCGGTAATGTATCCAAATCTAAAATCTAAAGAGATCTATTCTAATAGAATCAGAATCGTTACTCGCTAGATTCAAAATCAGAATTCAAAACAATAAGTTGCAAAACTCTTGAATCTGAATTACTAAGCTTCAAATCGATTTTGAAAAGAGATGTATTCTATCTTTAAATCTGAATAAGTTGCAAAACGTGAAAGAATTTTGGGTTTTATCTTGAATCAGAATATGCTTCAAGTAAGATGAAATCGATGATACCTCAATGTAATTGGTAGGAAATCTCTATCCAAGATGATGACGATGGCAGTGGTTAGATGTACTGATGAAGTAGCGGTGGTTGGAGGTTTTGTGATGGTGGCGATGGAAGGCTGATGGTGGTGTCGGCATGATCAGTTGGTGGTGGTGGGTGTCGTAGTGATCATAATTGGTGGTGCTTATAATTCACCATTACTTCTAGTTGGTGGTGTTGCCGGTGTGTATCGGAGGTGGTGGATCGCTGGAATTGGCGTAAGGTTTCTAGGCTTGTTAGTCCCAAACAATCCTAGATCTACTTGGTATCAATCAAACACACTCAATTGGTGCGGAATCCCAACGAGTAATCAATCCGAAACAGATGAGAATCAAGAACACGGATTACTACAAACCTTCAAGGCACTCTATTAAGATTAACAGACGGGTACATAAGGTTCTTGTGATCGATGAACAAATTGTTTCTCTCTCTTAAGCTCCCACTCGATCACACACAACGGCTAACCTATAAATGACAGGATTTGTACATTAAATACCTAGACCTAACACAAAGCCCACCCAAGACTAAGCCCAGCCGAGAACCAGCTCAAGCCCAACCGAAATCCATGGGGATTTCGGTCATTCACACCGAAATCAAGGGTGATTTCGGTCCTGACCGAAATCACTAGAACATCCCACAAATCTTCTTTTTAAGCTCCATTCAATGCTAAGCATAAACCAAAAAATTAGGTCATAACAATCTCCCCCTTGGTTTACTGCTTGCATTGATCTTTAGGCTTCTATTGATCTTGACATTCAGTTGAATACTGCAGCAACATTCTAACAATCTCCCCCTCTACGAGTGACGGGTGTAGATGTTAATAGCTTTCTGAACTTTGCAGAGACAACTACATCTTCAGTATTGGACTGTCTTCAGGTTTAACTTTGAACGCACATTGGGTGTACAGGCTTTAGCATAGGTCTTGAATCAGCACCTCTAGCATTTGATTTGACTTTGACTGGTACATGGAGTCTGACTCTTCACATCTTGATCACTAAAGGTATGAGTGTAGCAACAAACTGATTGAGGAGGAATTCAACGCAGCTTTTCACATGGAATTATGATTCACCTTCTCTGGGGTTGAAAAGATTGTATCGGAAACTTCCAACTTTACTTCTGATTCCATCACTTGAAAGACTTCACTGGGTTGTCTTTGACTATAACCAGTGCGCAATGATGACCAAAAATCCTGTGGGTCATATAGTTATAAAACTCTCACCACAGTTGTTCAAGGACTCAACCTTGGCTCAGAATGAGACTTCTCGCAGTATCTGTGTGAACCTGGAGGAACGCACTGCGATTGTTTGAGTATCGGAGAACTACTCGTGGCCGTTTTGATTTTGGCCCCTGCATATCCTTAATCAAAGATCTCAATGCAGTTGACAAGTCAACAAGTTGACTTGATTCTTGGCGAGACGTTCAATGGTATCCAAACTCTGCGGAATGTACCATCCTAGTGCCAATTTGAATCTGGTGAAGTTGTTGGGGTCTCACAGCTATTGTGGTGAACAACAACGATCATAGACCCTGAGTTTCGATGTTTCATCAATGTGAGGTAATATCACATTGAGTCACGAACATCTGTATTAGAAGAGGAATTTGGTCAACAGCTGTATGAGCGTGTAATATGTCTTGGTTACTAGACATACCCATCGGCCAGACTTTCGAATTGTCATTAGTGTATGGTTTATTACACTAAGTCATCTAACTCTTGAATTAGAAGTTTTGCAGGTGAGAATGATTGTTGATGCCTCACATCTACTACTGGTGTTGTAGCTGAGATCACTAGCATAGAGTGTAGAAATATCATCACCACTTGGTTCAAAGTGATGAGTCGTTTATTTCTTGCAGCAGAAATATAAAGGTGGTTGAGAATGGATTGGTGTGTGTGATAGATTACGGTATGTAATCTAACCATCAACACAAACTTTTTAACTCTCGACTCTGAGTGGCTTTACTCAAAGTGTCTAGAAGTTCGTGTTGCAGAAGAAATACTTATAGATTTGGTTAAGAAAGGTTGTCAGTGCTTCAAACTTACTATGGTTTAACAGTATGAATCACTAGCACTTAAGTGTTACCTCAGCAGTGAGTGGTATAACTCGGTGTGTCGTCGGTAGGTAAGGAATGTCTTAGCGAGTCACGGTAATAGTGGGTCACATCTTTGACATGAAATAATTGGATTTTTATTTCTGATTGGTATGGATCAGGAACATTGACGATCGTGCAACTATGTAAAAAGGAAAATATTTTTGGATTTCTAAATTTTGAAGAGAAAAAAAATAAAGATAAAACATATTTTTGGATTTTTAAGTTTTCTGAAAATTAAAGACACAAGGAAAAATATCTTTTTGGAATTTTTAATTTTATAATTTTTTTGTTTGATTTTTGTTTTTGAAAATAAAAGACATAAAAGCAAAATATTTTTGTATTTTGAAAATTTTGTAATTTTTTGTTTTTAATTCTCCCCCTAAATTTGTGCATGGAGGAAAATTAGTGAAAATAACAACATGAACAAATTTAACCGGAAACAAAAATGTACAAGATTTACAAAATTGAACTATTAGTCATCAGAACAAGTCAAATCAGTTCAGGAACGAAGTTACCTTTTCAAACTTCAACACATCTTTTGGTTACGAATGACAACGCCTATTAATATCACAAATTTTAGTCGTTGTTGAGCCCTATTCTTAGTGGAATTATATCATATATATCGTGGTATTCTCACTTTTCGTGCTAGCACTTGTTTGGAAAGAAATAATGAAAACAGGGACCAAAAGCGTGCAATTTGGAAGAAGTTTGAAGATCAAGGCAAAATCAGGCAAAGACGTACGTGCGCCTCGGAATTCACAAAGGTGCGTCGCGGTTATGAGGCGGTGGAAAGAATTTAAATTCCAATAAAACGGGGATAAACCCGCACGCGCGACGCGGGATCCACTTATGCGCGGTGCGGCTTCGAGATTTTTGCAACTATAAATAGAGGCTTTTAGGTCGAAAAAATGAGCGAAGACCTGGTGTGAAATCGACCCCCAATGCTCTTTGACTCCGAGATTTAGCTTCAGTAACCATCTTTTGGTATTTTCATGTTTTTATCTTTAATTTTCAATTAGTTAAATAGTTAGTGATAGTTGGCTAGTGTCTTTGGGAGTGACAACCATTGACATTGAGTCTTTGTTTCTGTTTTTAATAAGTTTGGTTACTGTTTTGAACCTGTTTGATCTGATTTGGTTAATGATAATCATTTGGTTTACGTTAATTGCTTAGTTTTTCGGTGTTTATGCTTGTGAAGGAGTTTTTGAGTGATTGGATTGTGTTTAATGTTTGGATTGCCTTTGATTGCTTCTGAATTGGAGATGTACTTCTGATTTCAGTAGGTAACAAGGTTTAGTTAGTAGCTTAGTTTAGTTAATGTTTGCTTGGAATTGTTTAGTTTATGCTTTTTGGGATTATTTGGAAAGAGTTATGAACTAGGTCCTCTGACTGTAGCGTGACACTGCAGTTGGTAATCTATCACCTGTCTCGACCACGTAACTCCTGTGGATCGACCCTGACTTCCACTATGCTAAGTGTGTGTGTTAGGTATTTTCTTATTTTTGACCGCATGACGACCGCTGCGATGTCAACGAACCCCACGTGATCATCTTTTCCTTTCCTCCCTCCCGCAAAGGACACATACTCTCCATAAATGATTTGAATGACGTGCTTTTGGGAGATGTCTCCATTCATGTGCTTGGAACAGCCATTATCAATAGACCAAGATCTGATGATATTCCTCCATAGCTGCTCCTGCACAGATGCGGGATTAATTTGTCTTGGGAACCCAGTCCATTTTGAAACTGGGTCGACCATTGCCATCTACACACTTGACTTGTTCCAAGATCATATCCTGCTTATCAAATAAAGAACATGAAGAGTTAGCAGGACAATTAGATGATTTGAATATAGGCCTTTTGGTACCCATCGGTAGTTTGGTTTGGGTCTTTTGCTGTTTGACCGGATGGTTGTATCAGCACTTGTGTCTGAAGCAGAACTCCCCCTTGATTTGTGCTTCTGTTGCCAGTGTGGACTCAAGGACGATCCTTGAGATAATCCCGACCTTACCGATTTTGATTTGGCAAAGTCATCTCTCGAATCGGTCTTGTTGTCCTTGGGGGCCTGCTTCTTGGCTTTGGCTTCATTCCAATCACCATCTCTTGATCGTGACCTTGAGGGCTTTCTTTTGGAAGACTTTCCCTTTGGCACATTCTGCTAGTGTTATGCATAGAAGGGAATGTATGGACGATATGGACAATTTCTGGTGATGTGACCTGCAATCCTACAATTGAAGCACGTTTGTCTTTTCAGGTAAATGAGATTGTGTCACACCCTTAAACCGTATTGGCGGAATAGTTCAAGGGTGGACGACTTCATGAACAATATCATAACAAAGTTGAATAGTAGTGAAATCCAAGCACACAACCATCGTTTAAATCAATTACAAATGTTACAAAGTTTACTTATTACATGTCTCAAGTACAATTGAAATGATAACAAAATAGATAAAAATGACGTCGTATCGTCATTACTTGTAGCGCTTGCATTTACCTTGTCAGTTTCCTGAGAATACAAGTAGTTGAAAAAGTGTCAACAATTAAGTTGGTGAGTTCATAAGATTTTGTAATAGAAAAGCCCTTTGTTTGTAAACGGTAGTAATTGAGAACCAAGAAAATCCTATATTTTATTATAAAAATGATCAAGTCTTTAACTCCCAAAGACTAAAATGTAATATGTATAATTGTAGTGTAATAAATTGGTTTTACTCTTTATTAATTCCAATATAATATTTCATGACTATCAAATAAATAACGGCCAGGTAGAAGATCAAATGGGGAGGCAGGACCCTTTCAGCGTATACGCCTTTCGGAAATCCAACAACCTAGCTCAATTGATCGGCCTAGACACCGCTCTTGTAAGTAGATCAATCGGTATTATATTTTTGGAATTTTAATTGAATTGTTATAATAATAACGTAAATAATTTATAAAAGAAATTATTAAGTTGATATTTTTCCCCGTGAGATACCCTATAACCATACTGTGACTAGTTGGCCTGTTGCGACGTTCTTCAAGCGTCGAAATGGTAGACATTTGGACACCTCAGACCTGCCGGTCTAGCTGTAGCGAGCAGCTCAGGTGCGGGGTTGTCAAGCCCCGTATAGATCTATACTCAAATATCGCGCTCTCTTACCGAGACTCTGGTTATAAATGTACAGGACTTATAGTAGGTACTTATAAAAGTACTGTGAAGATTCATCTCACAAAATGTATGTATTTCAATCAACTTGTTTACGTACGATTTGTATATAAAAACTCTTGTAATTGTCCATTATCATTTTTCCCATGATAATATAGTGTTGTTAAATAATTATATAATTTTATATAATTTTTTTTGTCATGTTTAAGCGTCAATATAAGCTTATGTTCGTAAACTATTCCAATAATAGTCTATTTTTAGTAATTCCGTCGTAACAATCATATTTTGCGAATATTAACGAAGTAACTTGTTAAAATGTTTATAAATATAATCTTTTAAGATATTTATCACAAAAATGGTGTAATAACTTGGTTATAACCATTTTTGTTGGAAAATAATATTTTTATTTATAAAAACGTAGTTTTTACTAGTCTTCATTTTTATAACGTTCTTACCCAAGATCTAGTATTTTTTTGTAAGCTTTATTTGTGGTTTTGTAATTTTTACATAACTTAATATGTCAAAGTGTTCATAATACATGGATCTATTCATATTTTATGTCAAGTTTATCTTTATAATATTTTGTCCAAGATCTAGTATTTTTGTATGGTTTATTTGTAGTTTTGTAATTTTTACATAACTTAATATGTCAAAGTGTTCATAATACATGGATCTATTCATATTTTATGTCAAGAGCATTTTTACACAAATATTAACTTTATAAACTTGTGTAAATCAACATTTATAACAATAAAACACATATAAACTTGAATAAAACAACATTTATAGTAAAATAACTTGTATTCTCCCCCAAAAGGTTTGAAAAGATGAAAATGAGGGGTATGAACTCACCTTGAGTGGTAGATCTTAAGGTTTCTTGGTAGAAGGTTGAAAAGTTTGGTTCTAGGACTTGGATGACTCTTGGACAAAGCTAATATCCAATAGATTTTGATGGATGTTAGTGTGTAAAAAGGTGTAGAACTTGTGTTATGTATATTAGAATCAAAAGAGGAATGAAACTTACTACTTAATCTTGTGAAGAGAGCTTGAAATTGAAACTTGAAAGTGAAGATGGTGGTGATGGTCTTGGAGCCGTGAGCAAGAGGGAGAGGAGAGAAAGAAGAAGTTTGGTTGGATACAAATGAATTTGGCTAGTCTCTCTTGGAAGATTTATACTTAGATATTTCCTATAATAAAATTACTAGCTTCATAAGTGCCTAGATTTTAAATATTTACCACTAAGGTCTTAATGGAGCACTTGTTTCAGCCAAATGAGTGTAGGGTGGGGGTGGGGTAGGGTAGGGTTAGTTTTTATAAAAATAACAATGTACTTATAAAAATGGGTGATTTTTATAAAATCGTAAGTCGTTTTAGTAAATTTTTATGCGTTTTTAACGAAACGAAGTTCTAAATAATTATTTTGTATAAAAACATTGTCAAACATTTATTTTGATTGAAACATAACTCGTTGGATGTCGGAATACGCGTTTAAGCGCGGTATTCTTCCGATTTCGCGATTTTTGACGTTTTACCGTAAATTGTATTTAACTTTGGAATTAAATACTAGATACTATTACGTTACTTATCATATAAGTTTTTATTTCATATGTGATGTTTAAGGAACCACATTTTGAAATTTGAGTCCAAACCCTGTGTACATTTATCTGTTCACAGTGGTTTAATCGTTATAACTTTCACATTCGAACTCCGTTTTCGACGTTCTATATATCCACAGTTTCGTATTTACGAGTAGATCACTTTATGAATATTATTATTCTCAAAATAATAATTGTATGATTATCGAATTTTTACGCTACAGTAGTTTGCTGTCCGTATTTTCGACTTTTAATCGTTATTTGTTTGATTTAGCATACGTAATACTATAATATTAATAATTCATTGCAAAAGTTATGGAAAATAACTTTTCAACATATAGATTAACGTACGCTTCGTTTGACTATAGTTGACTTTTGTTGACCAAAATTTACAATTGTCACAGATTGTGACTTGGTCCTTGTCCTTTTGAATTCTTCAAGGAGTTGCCACAAGTACAAGCACAGTCACATTTAGTGGGACTTGGTCTTGGTCCACAGGGAATGCCACCCTCTTTCACAAACTTCTGTGGTTTAAATTTTCCAACATTTGGAATTTTTGAATTCAAAGAATCACCAGAAGAAGTTACAGAATCAGAAGCAACATTTTTGGTGCAATTATTAGGAACAACAGAATATGAAGCATCAGATTTTGATGAGTCTTCAACAAAACTAGGACCATTTTTGTCCTCCTTGCTTACATCTTCCACTATTACTTCATCTGCACAAGAAGTAGAGACATTAGTAACGTCTGCCTTAACATCTACCTTAGCTTCCTCTTTCTCGCTGGATTGTTCAACTACAAATATTTCGTTTAAATCTAGGGGTTGGGTACAATTATAATTAAATGGAGGTGGAACACTTTTGTACCCGAGACCTTTGTTTTCATCCAATTTAAGCTGAGTTTCGATCATCGACTCAACTATCGCGCTTGACTCTTCGAATTTTTTGAAAATAAAATCATTTTCTTGAAGTCTAGCTTTTAAAGAATCAGGCTCAGTAGTCAATTTGATGATATCCTCTTTAGCAAATCTGAGATGACAACTTTTTATGCTGTATTTGTCTTGTAATTCTTTAAAGTCGTTTATTTTAGCTTCCAGTTTTTCTTGTAGTGGTTTTAGTTTCTTTTTATGATTATAAACAAGGTTTTCAAGGTCAAATATCTCTCTAACTAAATTATCGTTGTTTTCGCGATGTTTGGCAATTATATCAACACACGATTGAGAAGAACAAGCAACTTCTGAAGCGTCTTTTGTTGCCATTTTAAAGGTTCAAGTGGACCGAAAAAGCCTTCAATTGCCAAAATATTGATCGAAAAACCCCAAAAAAATTCTGCGGAAAAACCAAAAAGCTGACTTTACCCCCTTTTTGACTGAATTTACTGTAGACCGAAAACACCTCAGACCGAAATCCCTAACTGAAATCACCCAGGCCGAAAACCACTAAAACTGACCGAAAAACAGCTCTGACCGAAATCCTAACCAAAATGCTGACCGAAAACCTCAGAAACCCTAGCTGCACCGAAATCCTTAATGGGCTGACCGAAATCCTCCTTAATGGACCGAAATCCAGACAAACCCTAACCGAAATCCTGTGCAAAATCCGCCGCCACCGAAATCCTCAGGAGCCTGGCCGAAATCCTCCAGATCTGACCGATAACGCTAGAAAACCTCCAAAAACGTCGTTTTTTGCAGAAAAAAAAACGAGTTTTGAGGATCAAAAACTCTCTTTTTGAAGATTTTTCGCTTGAAGGTGCCAAGAACACGAAGAACACTTCGAATATAAACACTGAAAAACGATCAAAACAGTCTAGAATCACCTAAAAACGCCAAGATCCAAGCAAATGTTTCGAAAAATTGATACCAAAACACCCAAAAAATGGGATTTTAGGCTCTGATACCACTTGTTAGTCCCAAACAATCCTAGATCTACTTAGAGCATCTCATCCCAAAATGATTGTTTAAATTTTGTTAATTAACCGTTTATTTATATTATATCGTGTAATACACGGGTCTCACAACTAGTGTATATATAAAGTTTTCAAACCACAGAAACTATCCTTGAGATAAAAAAATTTAGAGACAAAACTTGATATTCTATGAAACCGCATGAACCATTTATAAAGTTTTGTCTTGTAACGATTAACAACGCGTTACTGTTCACACATCCCTAATCGTTAGATGTATATAGTGAGCGAGTAATTTTCATAAAAAAGGATACTTAGCACTATATTTTCATTTAAATAAAAATAATTTAAATTATGTTTTACTTGGTATACTTCAAAAGGTTATTCATCCAAGATTCGTATCTTATGTTTTTATTTAAATTCACACCGTAATTCATGATTTAAACATGTCTTTTTAGTTTTTATTTGTCCTTTTGTGTTCCTAGCCACCTCTCCGCTTTTATCCATCTTATTTTACTATTACTGTCGCTATCTTTCTTGTATATTTTGTTAAAGGCTGCTAAGCTAATCCTACGTTAATTTAAACAAATATGTTTCTTGCGTTTATTTTTTAACAGAAATCCGAGATAAAATTTAAACGAGAAAGTAAGAAACTAATTTTAGTTTATTATTATAAAACTACAAATAGTCACTATTTGAAGTTTATAATATAACCACGAAGTCACGAACTATCAGATATGATATTGTGATTACAAATGATTTTAGATAGTGACGAAGCCGGATTAAGATGATCACTCTTTTATATTTTTTATTTACATAGAGTTTATAAAATATTTTATTAAATTTATAGACTTAGAAAACAATTCAAACTCACAAAGAAATAATAAAAAAAAGTTAGACGGACGATATTATATTGTGCATCACGATTTTCTGACTGCTGTATTAATTTTTTATTTTTTTAATTTATGATTTACATGTATAACAATTGTTTTACATCAAATTATTTGTATATATGTTGTTGGAATTTTGGAAGATGCCAGCTGGTTTGGATTTAGGTGGTGCTTTTTTATTTAATACACTTAATATTTAGAAGACTTAACGGGTTCAGTTATATATAGTCGCAGGGGCAGATTCAAAAGGGTTCTAGGGTGTGCCCTTGCACCGCCTCAACTTTCGAGCGACTCTATCATATAGTTCATACTCTTAGCTTCGCGTGGATATATAATTCGTCTTCTAATGATTTTTCTTTGATTTGATATTATTTTTACAAGTTATGACCACAAAACAGACTCACCCAAAATGATCAGTGAGAAATGGATCTTTTCACACTACTTATGTTCATATTCAACTTTCGGGCTCAACTAACCAAAGATACTAAACTCCAATACGAAACTTTTGGAACTAACCTCAACCTCATACGAGTTTTCTAGAATTAGTTATGATTTTTACAAAATAGGGACAGATTGCAGCAAAATCAGAAAAGTTTACCAAAAGATGTTCAAGCTAGAGTTTCTATCCGGGAAATCTTTTTTGGATGCACCCCCTAGTAATAATTCCTGGATCCGCCACTGTATAGTCGTTTCTTTTTTGCTTAATGTTAATAAAATGTCTTAATGAATTAAGTTAGGAAATGAATGTCCTTAACATTAAATGATGATTTTATATTTACTTTTCCAAACTTACCATCATCTTCACATAAATCAAATTACGTTTCCTGCTGGAATATGATAACATAACAATCATGAACAGCGGAAACAAAAAGACAAGAATTGTATTCCAGCACGGATCACAAGATCATTCGCTTTTTGCAACTGTAAACTAAAAGAAGGATATTAAAGATTATCTCAATGCAGATCTGAAGTGATGTTCGTGTTCATCCCCTTCCTTCCAGTTTTCAATATGTATATATCTACATCAAAGAACTTCCCACATCATTGTCTCAATACTTTCTATCTAGTTTAAACATTGAAATTTAACATTACTACAAAACTATAGAATGATGATAACTTACATGTATTTAATGTATTATACTGTACAAAATCAGCCTATAGTGCTTTAGTTTATCCTAGGAATAAGGATGAAGAGAGGTGCACTTTTCATACGATCTGATCACGACTAAAGGGAATGACAAGAAGACATAATAAACAACCAAACAAGGACACAAAGATTTAAATGGTTCAATCAATCTATGTTGATCAAGCTACGTTCACTATAGGAACTAGAGAGATTTACTTATTGAATTTGAATGCTATACAATTTATACAAGTATTTATTAGACTTTCTCAATATTTGGCTTACGTTCTTCACATTCTCATTGTTACAAAGCCGAGATCGTTTGTATATCTGGGTAAGAGATCTCCACAAAATGATGGAAAATCTCCTGGCACCATGCTATCTACATTAGATCAGTTGATAAGACATAATATAGGCCATGTAGGACAGAACACCTTTTTGCTCCTGCATGTTGCACATGTTAGACCTAGGAACTTGTGTCAAGAGAGACTTATGTTAAAGTAGCTCCTCCTGCACACTACCATGTTTTGCTTTGTGTTGCCCATTGAAGACCACAATCTTCTAAATTATACTGGAGCAAGGTTTGCCTTGACCCTGCTGTTCTTGATTGCACTGGATCTGACTGAGCTGCAATCTACTAAAGAAGTGTTGCTGTCAAATTCGGCTAAATACCCCAGACTCGTGATACTTCTTTACATTTTTCGACCTGCTTTGGTTTACCAACCCGGAACGATGAACTTCTTTGACCGAAAAGAAGGATCTAACTAAAGTACAGACCCAAAATAGCACTGGCTGGTATTGCCTCTGTTTTTTAGTTGCTACCATTCATGGATCTTCTTTAGTGGCATAGTCAACCTCGATTCAGATTAGACTCCACATACATAACAATTTCCCACTTGAAGACTAATCAGAACTTGATTCTTTTTTCACCCACGTTGTAACATGAGACTCTTGTCTCTAGCCCTCATCTTCCTCTACTTCTGAGGAAGGTCGGTTGAAGTCATACAAAACTTCAATTGCTCCACTGCGACCACCTTGGTGAACATATCTACAAGGTTCTTCGTTCTAAGGATTTTCTTCAAGTTAGGAGTATATTTGATAAGTAACTCCCCGAATGAAACGGTACCTCATCTTGCTGTGTTTCGTCTTTCTATGAAACACCAAATTCTTTGCGAGGTTTATGGCACTCTGGTTGTCACTAAATATAATGCAATCCTAATGTTTCAAGTCCAACTCTGATAGAAAGTTCTTCAACCATAGAAGCTCTTTGCTAGCTTTTCCCAGAGCCATATATTTGGCCTTAGTGTTTGAAAGAGCAACATTATTCTATATCCTTGACATCCAACTAATTGTTTTCCCTCCAATTATGAACACATAACCAATAGTGCACTTGCCTGAATCCACATAACCCCCGAAGTCTGCATGGGCAAAACCTTCCAGGACGACCTTTTGTCTTTTGAAACTTAACATTGCATTTGATGTTCTCTTCAAGTAGAAAAGCAACCACTTTACTCCTCCGTAATGCTCCTTCTGTAGATTTGACATAAACTGGCTGACCACCCCCATTGCATGAGTAATTTCAGTTCTGGTGCACACCATTGCTTACATCAAACTACCTATTGCAGATGCATAGGGGATCTTGGCCATTTTTGCTTTGTCTCCTTCTGTCTTTTGAGATTGCTTGTTCGGGAGTCCCATATGAATCCCAAGCGGTATACTTTGCTTCACAACGAATATACTAAAGTTCTCCAAAAAGTTTTCGATGTACTTCTCCTGAGAAAGTTTTGAGACTCGTGAAGTTCTATATCGTACAATGCTCATTCCGAAAACATGCTTAGTTGTTCCTAGGTCCTTCATCTTGAACTATTTGGCCACCAACTTCTTAAACTTGTTGACCTCCTGTATGTCGGCCACGCTACCAACATATCATCAACATAAAGCAAGAGGATGATGTATGAGGACCGAAACTTCTTCTTGTAGCAACAATGATCACTTTACTTTAGTTGTAACCGTTCCTCCTCATGAAGCTATCAAACTTCAAGTACCACTGCATTGGAGCTTGCGTCAATCCATACAGGATTTTCTTAAACTTTCACACCAGGTTTTCCATCCCAACAACTTGAAAACCTTCTCGTTGTGCCATGTGGATACCTTCATCAAGGTCACCATGCAAGAACGAAGTCTTCACATCAAGTTGTTCGATATATAAATCTTCTAAAGGCACAATATCGATGACTATTATGATTGTGGTCATCTTCACAACCAGCAAGAAGATTTCATTGTAGTCAAACTCCTCCTTCTATTAGAAACCCTTAACCACTAATATAACCTTGTATCTCTTGTTTCCATCAGCTTCATCATTGATCCTGAATATCCATCTATTGGTCAATGCCTTCTTTTTCTTTAGTAACTTCGCAAAATACCAAATCTCGTTCTAGTCAAGTGCAACTCATCCTCCATGGCCTTTTTCCACCATATCTCAAGGCCTCTAGATAAGTTTATGGTTCTCTATTCTTGGTCAGTAGCAAATAAGTCAACTATGGGTACCAAATAAGAGGCCTTCTATCTTGAGTGGATCGATGAAGGATATTACTAGCTACACGATTAGTACCTTCGTTTTCTTCATCTGGGGAATCATTGTTAATGTTGGATTAGGTGTCTAAGCCATGACTAATAATTAGTATTTACCTAATTAATAGAAGCACAGTCCATTTGGGTTGCCCTCATAGCTGGAGGTTTGGTAGAAAATTCGGTAGAGAGAGAGGTTGATTTATTATGGGATTAATAAATCAACAGGAATTAAATATATGGTTTATTAATATATTAAAGTCATAATATATTAATTAGAAACTATATTAATTAATTAGGAATTAATCCAGAATTAATTGGATTTAATTTGGGGATTAAATTAATTAATTAAAGGTGCAGGGACTAAAACTGTAATTATTCAATAGTTGAGTAAGTGGCAGTGTGACAGTGACCAGTGGAAGTCGAAATCCATATATGGAAATATATGATTTTCGAAAAATTGATATAAGGATAAATAGGAGTTTGAATTATAAGATAAAAGGTTTATCTTATTTGAATTCAAAAAGGTTTATCTCTAAGGCTTATCAGTTAATCATCTGGAAACTATAAATAGGGATCCCTGGCACCACATATGATTTCGCCAATTCTCATAAGACTCTCTCTGGATTTCGTGACCTCTCTCCTCTGGCTTGGGTGTGACTTTCATTTGAGGCAGGATAATTTTGCTGCTCAGCTTCCAAGAAATAAAGGTTGGTTTTTCTGTTTTGATCTTTAGTTTCTTTTTTCTGGCCTCTAGGTTTTTGTTATATGTTCAATTAGAAGAAAACATAGATCCTTATAGGTTGCATGTGAACTTAGGTTATTTAGTTCATGGATTGCTTAAAACCTTTCAGTGGTATCAGAGCCTGTTTTGTTTTCTTGTTGAATTGCTATAACTGTTTTAGGGTTTAAAGCCTATAAACCCTAATATATATTGAAATCGATTTTAAGGATTAGGGTTTTGGAAACCCTAATCCCCCCTTGCTATATTTCGAAATATGCCTTTAGGGTTTTAGAAGGTTTTCTATTTTTGGTAACTTTATTTGTTAATTAAATGGATAACCTTAAACCCCATTATTTGAATTCGATTTTTAGGGGGTTTAGGATAGGTTTTAATTAATTTGATTAATTTGGATAAACCTATCTTCATTTGAATTAATTTAATTAATTGTTAATTAAAAGATAATTCAAAAGGGATTTAATTAATTTTAACTTTTCGAAAATTAATAGAAAAATCCAGAAAAATATTTTAAAATGTTTAAAATATTTAGATTTAATTAATTTAATTAATTGGTAATTAAAATTGATTAAATCGAAATTTAAGGTTTAATTTAATTTAAAATTTAATTGTTAAATTTGGTAAAATTAAAAGATAAACCTTGAATATTTTAAAGGGTTTTAAAATACATCTTATATATGTTATTAAAAGTTAATATTATATATATGAGATAAATTTGGTTAGTCAAATCAGTAGTAGGCCTCATTCACGAAGCTGGTCTATAAAGTGGGTATAAGGAGACTGCCTATAAAATGGTAGTCTAATGGGTGAACACTCTCACCCACCGCTCGCCTGATCAGTGGAGGGTCGTTAGCCGAACGGGTTTGACAGAACCACTAAATCATTAAAAGTATAATGATCAAAGTACTAGAACCTTTATACAAAATCCCAATCTAGTTACTTTAGGAAAAATGTGAATTTGATGCTACCCCATGAAATTGCACATTGCACTTTATGAAACGTTGGTGGAGCGTGTGTGGTTTACCGGCACACCAATGGGGGTTCATAAAGAGTGGTAATGGGTGTCTCGGGTGTTATCATTGTTGATGGAGCGTGTGTGGTTTACCGGCACATCAATTTGAGATGATAATGGATCCCGAGAGCACCAAGCTAATTTGCATGGTTATTCACACCCGGTTTGTGATCCTCGGCATCCCAGTCACAAACGGTGGGGCATATCCGAGATTAAACATGCTATTGAACAGTTCAATAAATCTCATAAGAAACTAGGAATTCCATTTATAATAAGATTATTTTTCCGCGGTGGAATCGGCTGAATCGTCATTCGCCTACCTTTATAAAATTTGCTTATAGATTACGGCATCCCTCTTCTATGTTGCAAATTGTTATAGTTGGATCCTAGCCTTATTTTATATTGGGTTATTATAAGGACCGACAAGTATCTAATTAAACTTACCTTCTTTTATAGATGTCTTCTGCTGATCAATCCGCTCCCCAATCAAACTCCAGTGTTCCCTCAATCCTCTCACTGTGTTCCAAGGTTCAATTGAACGGGACAAACTACAATGACTGGATTAGAAACATCAAGATGGCTCTGAGGTATGAGAACAAAGAGTATGTTCTCGAGACCGAGCTTGTCGATGTCGACCCCGAAACTGCTACTCCCGAGGAAATTGCCTCGTACCAAAAACATTCTGATGATGCGACCAAAGTGGCCTGCATCATGATTGCCACAATGAACCCCGAATTGCAGAGAATATATGAAGACTACTGGCCCTATGAGATGCACCGTGAGCTTGCGGAAAAGTTCCGTAAGCAAGAGCGCATCGAAAGGTGCGAAGTGGTCAAGGACTTCACGAACAGCAAACCTAAAGATGGAGAGTCCATCTGTGCCCATGTGCAAAGAATGCAAGGTTACGTGGAGCGGCTTAGAAAGCTTGCGATGCCTGTACCGGAGGAGTTGGCCGTTGACATAGTGCTTAACTCCCTACCGAGTTCTTATGACCAGTTCAGGCTGGCTTATCATTTGAACAACAATCAGGCTAACCTGACTGAGTTGCATCGCATGCTTCGAGTTGCTGAAGACGGGATGAAGGGTAAAAGTGTACCCTCGGTTAATCAGCCCGTTCTAGCCATTGGAAGTGGCAAAGGAAAGAAAAGGAAGGGCCCTCCTAAGCAAAATTGGAGGGAAAAGGTTCAGGTCGGGTCATCCAGTAATGGCTCGAGAACCAAGACTTCCCATATTCCTTGTGTGGCCAACCCCGATGAAGCCAACTGTTTTTACTGCAAAGAGAAGGGCCATTGGAAGAGAAGCTGCCCCAAATACTTGCAGGATGTCAAGGATGGGAAAGTAAAGCCATCGACAGCAGGTATATACACTATCTCTAAAAACTCACCATCTTCTAATTCTTGGGTCCTTGATACAGGATGTGGTTTTCACATTTGTTCTGATATGCAGGGCCTAAAGGAAAGCAGGGAGGTGGAGCACGGTAGACTGAACTTGATCATGGGCAATAGGAGATCGTCCCCTGTTACCAAGATTGGAGTTTATAGTTTAGTGCTTAGTAGTGAAGTTTGTATAGATTTATTAGATTGTTGCTATTCGCCAGAAATGGCAAGAAATATTATTTCATTTCACGCATTATTCAGACAAGGATTTCATTTTTCTTTTGATAATAATATTGGATCTATTTCTGTTTTCAAAAATGGTATTTTGAATTTTACTGCTTATCCTTGTGATGGTGTGTATGAAACTGTGAAATGTGTTGACAATCTAGGACAAAGTGTAAATTATATTGATTCTACTAGTGATGTGGAAAAGGCATGTCTGTGGCATAGTCGGCTCGGGCACATCAGCAAGAAACGCATCGCCCAACTCCAAAAGGATGGAGTGTTGGAATCATTCGACCTCAAGTCGGATGATGTATGCGAATCTTGTCTGTTGGGCAAGATGACTAAATCACCTTTCAAAGGGTCTTTTGAAAGAGGTGAGGGTCTATTGGACATCATTCACACGGATGTGTGTGGTCCATTCAGATCATCCACAAAGGATGGCACGCGGTTCTACGTGACTTTTACCGACGATTTTAGTAGATACGGTTATATCTACTTAATCAAGCACAAGTCGGACACCTTTGAAAAGTTCAAAGAGTTTAAGAACGAAGTAGAAAATCAATTAGGCAGGAAGATAAAGATGCTCAGATCCGACAGAGGCGGAGAGTATCTAAGTATCGAGTTCCTAGACTATCTAAAGGAATGCGGAATAGTTTCGCAGTTGACACCTCCCAGGATACCACAGTTGAACGGTGTTGCAGAGAGGCGCAACCGAACCCTGTTGGACATGGTTCGTTCCATGATGAGTCGAGCTTCACTTCCCATTCACTTCTGGGGGTATGCCTTAGAGACTGCCGCCCATATCCTCAATCTTGTCCCAACTAAGAAGGTTGCGAAAACACCTCATGAGATGTGGACGGGGAAAGCTCCCTCGTTGGCACATATCAAGGTCTGGGGTTGTGAGGCTTTCGTTAGACGAGAGACTCAAGACAAACTCGCAGACAGAAGCGAAAGGTGTTTCTTCATTGGTTATCCCAAACAGTCCTTTGGATATCTATTCTACAGACCGAGCGAGGACGTGGTCTTTGTAGCTAGACGAGCGGTCTTTCGAGAGAGAGAGCTCGTATTCAAAGAGGACAGTGGGAGTACCATTGATCTGGAAGAAATTCAAGAGTCATCAGATGACGCAACCTTAGGAGAAACTAGCAACCAACATGAGGAAGAAGTTCCTGTTGGTCCGACAGATGTATCCTTACCTCTTAGGCGTTCTGGTAGGGTTAGCATGCCACCCGAGTTTTATGGGTTCCATATAACTTCGGATGGGGACACGTTTGTCAGTGATAGGACACTGATAAATTTGGATGAACCAGCTAACTACCAGGAAGCAGTGGCGGGCCCTGAGTCTGCCAAGTGGAAAGAGGCCATGGATAGCGAGATCAAGTCCATGTATGACAATCAAGTTTGGAACTTGGTTGACAATGTACCGGGTCGAAAGACAGTCGGGTGCAAATGGATCTTCAAGAAGAAGACCGACATGGACGGAAAGGTACACACTTTCAAGGCAAGACTGGTTGCGAAGGGCTTTACTCAAACCCCAGGGGTTGACTATGACGAGACCTTCTCACCAGTAGCTAAGATAAAGTCTATTAGGATTATGCTGGCCATAGCTGCATTTCATGACTATGAAATTTGGCAGATGGACGTCAAAACCGCTTTCCTTAACGGGAAGTTGACTGAGGATGTTTACATGAATCAGCCAGAGGGTTTTGTCGATGCAAAGTATCCTAATAAGGTGTGTAAGCTTGAGAGATCAATCTACGGATTGAAGCAAGCTTCTCGCAGCTGGAATCTTTGTTTCCATGAGAAAGTCAAAGAGTTTGGTTTCTCTAGGAGCGAGGATGAGTCCTGCGTATATGTCAAGGCTAGTGGGAGTATAGTCACCTTTCTGGTGCTGTATGTCGATGACATACTGCTCATGGGAAACGATATTCCAACCTTGCAAGATGTTAAGGCTTGGCTTGGGAAATGTTTCGCCATGAAGGACCTAGGAGAGGCTGCCTATATTCTCGGGATAAGAATATTGAGAGATAGGAAAAGGAGACTAATTGGACTTAGTCAAGGTACATACTTGGAAAAGGTACTAAAGAGGTTTAGTATGGAAAATTCCAAGAAGGGAGAGCTACCTATCCAAAGTAATGCGAAGCTGAGTAAGACTCAAAGTCCGAGTACAGACGAGGAAATAGCTGAGATGAGTCGAGTACCATACGCTTCGGCTGTGGGATCGATCATGTACGCTATGACGTGTACTCGCCCTGACGTGGCTTTTGCCTTGAGCATGGTCAGTCGGTACCAGGGTAACCCTGGAAGGGCGCATTGGATAGCTGTGAAAAATATACTCAAGTATCTGCGAAGGACCAAGAACATGGTGTTAGTCCTCGGTGGCAGTGATACTTTGAGAGTTGAAGGATATACAGATGCCAGCTTTCAGACGGATAGAGACAGTGGTCGGTCTCAGTCGGGCTGGGTATTCCTTTTTGAACGGTGGAGCAGTGACTTGGAAAAGTTCCAAGCAAGAAACAGTGGCTGATTCTACGTGCGAATCAGAGTACATAGCAGCAAGTGAAGCGTCAAAGGAAGCGGCTTGGCTGAAGAACTTTATCGGTGACCTTGGAGTAGTCCCGAGTATTCAGGAGCCCTTGGAACTGTTCTGCGATAACGAAGGTGCGGTCGCCTTGACAAAGGAACCGCGAGACCATGGAAAGTCCAGGCATATCGACAGAAAGTACCACTATATCAGACATAGGGTAGAAGAAGGTCACCTCCTTGTAAAGAGGGTATCATCGGAAGATAATCCTGCAGATCCCTTGACAAAGGCTCTGAGTAGGATTAAGCATAATCAGCATGCTAGGAGCATAGGATTAAGAGATGACATAAGTTTTAGTAATTAGATAGGTTTCGAAACTTGTAACAATGTATTGTATTTGACTCTTGTGATTTAATAATAGAGATTTATTATGGTTTACTACTCTTGTCAATACTTTATCATTGTGTTTCATTTTTGCATGTTTTACTTCCTGAATAATTGGATTATTCAAATATCCACAGTCGATTACACTTTAAGGGAGTAAGTGTGAAGTAAGACTGTCATGAATTGGTAATAGATTGTCTAAGGAGTTAGACATTGCAATTGGATTGCTGAACCATTCGTGAGTACTTGGAAATGGAGATTTGAGTATTGGATAAACCCGCGCTCAATGGATTGCTTCATGGATTATATCACGAGCAATATTGAGACGATAATATCTTTTGATCTTTAAGCTAAGACATATGAGTTATGATTTACTAAGACAGTTGTTCATTGATAATACGAAAACGCATCGGTAACTCAGTGTTATAAAACGTATTGTTGTGAATGATTTGTCTGGTAAAAGACATAAGTATATGAGTCAAAGCTTATTCGTCCCTTGACCCTAACGGGGAACAGATATCTGTAGGCCTCTCGATGATTTTGAAGTTGACTAAAATGGTTGGCCAACCGGGACTAAATTGGTAGTCTAAGAGTCATATGCAAATCGGAAATCGAGGAACAGTGATTCAGACCAGATTGATTTTATCCATGTCTTGAGTCTGAAAAATATCTTGTTGGACGGAGGATCATCTGATCACTTATCTATGGACAGGACTGATTAGATCAGAGTTTGGCATTGGTTTCTAGGAAGCTACAAGTGCTGGTTAATTAGAGGCTAAATTGGTAATTATAGTCATAGACTTATCCAAGTGGGAGACTGTTGGATTAGGTGTCTAAGCCATGACTAATAATTAGTATTTACCTAATTAATAGAAGCACAGTCCATTTGGGTTGCCCTCATGGCTGGAGGTTTGGTAGAAAATTCGGTAGAGAGAGAGGTTGATTTATTATGGGATTAATAAATCAACAGGAATTAAATATATGGTTTATTAATATATTAAAGTCATAATATATTAATTAGAAACTATATTAATTAATTAGGAATTAATCCAGAATTAATTGGATTTAATTTGGGGATTAAATTAATTAATTAAAGGTGCAGGGACTAAAACTGTAATTATTCAATAGTTGAGTAAGTGGCAGTGTGACAGTGACCAGTGGAAGTCGAAATCCATATATGGAAATATATGATTTTCGAAAAATTGATATAAGGATAAATAGGAGTTTGAATTATAAGATAAAAGGTTTATCTTATTTGAATTCAAAAAGGTTTATCTCTAAGGCTTATCAGTTAATCATCTGGAAACTATAAATAGGGATCCCTGGCACCACATATGATTTCGCCAATTCTCATAAGACTCTCTCTGGATTTCGTGACCTCTCTCCTCTGGCTTGGGTGTGACTTTCATTTGAGGCAGGATAATTTTGCTGCTCAGCTTCCAAGAAATAAAGGTTGGTTTTTCTGTTTTGATCTTTAGTTTCTTTTTTCTGGCCTCTAGGTTTTTGTTATATGTTCAATTAGAAGAAAACATAGATCCTTATAGGTTGCATGTGAACTTAGGTTATTTAGTTCATGGATTGCTTAAAACCTTTCAGTTAAAGGCTAAACTTCCCCTCGACTCCTCTCACTCATTTCAGTGTCACCAGATGTTTTTGTGCTCCTACTTCCTTTAGTATCTCAACCTTTGCCTGCAGTACCAAAAAGCTATACAAGATCATTATCTGGAATATCAGTCTCCACCTATACTTTCTCCGGCTCGGATTTTCTGCTTCGGTCAAAAGAATCTGCAAAAATGTATTTGTACAAGGCACATTCATTTAATGTAAAATCCCAAATTCTGATAACCTTACGATTTTGGCTATCCAAGAAGCAGTACCCCATGTCATATAAGTCGTACCCGATAAAAAAACACTTCTTCGCCTTCGCCTCTAGCTTATACTTATTGTTGTCATTACCTTAACATACGAGACACATTTGATAACTCTCAAGTGACTGAAGGATATCTCATGACCTCGCCATTTCTCTTAAAGTATCTTGACCCCTATAGGGATAGGGGTCCTTTGCAATTAGGTAGGCTATTATGTTGATGAAATCAACCGAGAACATCTTTGGCAGTCCTACATATAATCTCTTGCTCTTTGCCTTTTCATTCAATGTTCTGTTAATCCATTTAGCCATTTCATTTTGCTAATGTGTCTACGAGATTTTTTAACATCCTGATTTCGTGCTCAGTGTAGTAATCAACAAATTGTCGGTTGTTTTACTCTCCCCCATTAACCGACTTTAGACATTTGACTTTGAGGTTAGTCTCAACCTCTACAAAAACCTTCAACTTCTTGATGGTGGTGAAGGCTTCAATTTTATTCTTTAGAATATAAACTCACATCTTCATTGTAGAATCATCTATGAAGGTAACGTAGTTCTAGCTTCTCCTACTTTGGAAGTTGTCCCACCTTAACAAAGGTAACCATCTTCTACCTGCGGAGGACACAAGACTCATAGAATTTCGAGGTGGTATTCTTCACATATGGAATCTTGCCCTTAGATGTCAACATATTCATCCCCTTCTCACTCATGTGACCGAGTCTCTAGTGCTATAAAGTGAAAATATTCATTTCTTCAATCATAACTTGTGACACCCCATTTCTGCTGTTTGCAAATACTATGGTTTTTCGTATAAATACATGAAAACAAAAATACGGTTTATCAAAAACCAATAATTTACATGTTTAAAACTATGGGTGTTACAAATCCATACCAAATCTAACCATAGTAAGCAAGAAAAGGATTAAACCTTGCGTCCAAGTTAGGAGCTAACTCAAGCTCCACTCCAGCTAAACTTCATCCCATTTATAGCAACTTATTTTAACCTGGAATACATGGCAAAACATAGAGTACGTAAGACAAAAATGTCTCGTGAGTTACATGAGTTTTGGACTCAAACCTTTAACTTCTTTTTCCAACTTTTTATAAAATTTACATCATAAAACTTCTGTCAAAACTTTATAGTAATAACATACTATAACTCTTTACTTCTCTATATTATTTCATAACATACTTTGGAAAAAAAAATAGCATCTTTCAAAACCTTATAGTAGTAACATACTATAACTCTTTACTTTTCAAAATCACTTCATAATATACTTTACAAAAATATCTTCTTTCTTACTTTCTTTGACTGGTTTTATAAGCTTGCTGGATTTTTATACTTAGGGCTTTAATCACCATAAGTGATACCCCAAGTCTCTATGGCTAGAAAGAACGGATCAATCCTCACCATAGAAGTGCTGAGGCAATCTACTTCGCGATGGGGCTTTTGCCCCAGTAGATCCCTTACCTAACCCGGGTAGGTGGAACATAGTTCCCTTACTAACGCTGCTTGCTACAAATACCAGTCATACAAAATACTTTCTGATTACTTAAACATTACTTACATTCATATACATAGTGGCTAAGTGCCAAACTTCCTCATTCTTTACTTTTATGGCTAAATGCCAAATTTATAACTTTCATCACATATGTAAAATATGTTTTTATAACCTTCTAAGTTTTATGCCAAATCATATTTTCCAACATCTTATGGCTATATGCCATTCATACTTGAAAACATATACAGTTTGTAACCAAAACATACTTCTTAAACATCTTGTGGCTATTTGCCTATTCATACTTGAAAACATATATAACTTGTAATCGAAATATACTTTCACATAATTGGTTCATAGATCAACATACTTTCACTCAATTGAATCATAGGCCAATATATACTTTCACTTAATTTGGCTTGTAGTTCAAAACATAGCTTCAATTATAGCATTATACTTTCACAAACAAGTTAGAAATAAAACTCTTGCATATAATTTCACATACAAGATTTTATAAGAAATCTTGAAAATACTTACTTGCCATGTACCCCAAAATGGGTAAAAATACTGCATGTACTCACCTTGGCTAGTTAGAGAAGTCTAACTAGGATTACTCCCTTCAATTGCCCCTTCCATCCCATAAACGTTTCTCCTTAATTACCTAAGGAGTTCATTAACATTTTATTAAAACATTTAGGTCTTATCAACATGTAAAGACCACTTAATCCCCCTAAATGTACTTATTTTTTATGTTTTCAAACTATATTAAACATATACCAAAGGTTAAGGGGTCAAACTACTCAAATCGGGTCATAAAGAGAGTGAATTGCATGAATTCGGGTCACACGGGTCGTGTATAGGTCATACGGGGTCATGTAAGGCTTCCAAGATATCCAAACTTCTTTCCCAGGTTACACGGGTCGTGTAACTCACTGCAGACCCCATTTTCTTCAATTATTCACTAAAAATCATGTATCGGGCTCGTTTTAACTCCAAACTTCACCAAATTTTGACCATAGGTTCTATTGACCATCTATTATGTGAAGGGAATGTTTTCACTTCTATTAAGTCCTTTTAAGTCCATGACTTAATGATTAATACCATAGGATGGCACAAGAGCTCTAAGGAAGCTCATATGCACATCAACTCAAATTTTAAAGTCTAGTTTTGTTCATTTTCTTTCCATACACTTATATAACCAATTGATGATTTAATTTAAGGTTTTTAAAATCCAAAACATACTTTGTTAATTACCAATTCCTTATTTTTATTAAGCATTTCCATGGGTTTCATTCATGGAATCACCAATTCCATTCCACCCTTCAAATTCCAGGTTTTATTCAAACTTCCATTTTACTAATTAAAATTCTTAGGAAACCACTTCCAATGGTTTCTTCATACATATACATCATTTATGACTCTTTCTAACCAACTCTTTATATCAAATTAACACTTTGATCAAATACCCAATTTCTAGGGTTCATGAGCTAAAAACCCATTTCTATGGATTCAACCACAATCAATGGTTAGAACTTGTTTTCTATGATAATTTGAACTAGATGAAGTGTATGAATTCATTAGATTACCCTCATCTTCAAAACTCAGAAATTGAATTTGAAGATTACCCAACAAAAACTTGAAAGAACTTGCTAAACTTAAGGAATTCTTACTTGAATTGCTTG
Organism: Cichorium intybus; assembly: GCA_023525715.1. Lineage (NCBI taxonomy): Eukaryota > Viridiplantae > Streptophyta > Magnoliopsida > Asterales > Asteraceae > Cichorium > Cichorium intybus. The sequence goes on from CM042011.1 coordinate 17,726,093, forward strand.
GAATCATCAATTCCAAGTGTAAATCTCTAGTCTTCCAACTTCAATCTTGTTCTTCTTCGTGAAACCTTGTTCACGGTTCTTGAGAGGAGTTTTCCAGAAATTCTTTCTGATTTTTATGAATATTATGACTTAATTTTTCACTTATATATTTCCAGATTTTATATTTTTAGCCCCTAAGTTCTATCTCTTGAACTTTTGGCACTTTTATCACATATTATCACATACAACTTTCTTTTATTATATTTTTGCCACAAGAAAACAATATTTTTATATATTTGGTCCTTCACATGATCAAATGACCAAATTACCCTTTTATGGTAAAATGACCAAATTACCCTTTTTACTAGAATTAACTTTCAAATACTTATCAAAAGTATTTGGTGTTACAAGTTTTATTTCATTACATATTAACCCCAAAAATCATATTTTCATTACTTAGAAGTCATTTGGATGTCAAATGACCATTTTGCCCTTTTTCACCATTTTTTTCCAAACTCTTGGAATTTTACTACAATTCCCGCTACATTATTTTTCAACTTTCAAAATGTTTGGTCTTTACCCTAAGCGTTATCTCGAATATAAATTCAAGATTTTTGGATCGTTACAATAACATTTTCCTTGCCCGTAGAGGTCTCAACCATACATAAGGTCCCTTACTTTCGGCCTCTAGCAATAACCATGTTACCCTTTGTCACCTTCCATTGTTGATGGCCAAACTCGATGTGGTGTCCCTCGTCATCCAACTACCTTACTGATATCAACATCCGCTTAAGGTTTAGAACAAACTTGACATTCTTCAAAGTTCAAAGTCCACTTCGTTCCTAAGCTTTTCTGAAGGACAACATACCCCGCTCTAGTGATATCTAGGCTCTAACCATCCGTAAGTCGAGACTTGTAATTATAATGCCTGAATTTCTACATTATGTCCCAACAATGGTTTGCATGGAACGAGGCACTCAAGTCCATTATCCAGGACCCAATAGGACTCTTTGCATAACAAATAAATGCGTCACCATAATCTTCTGCCAAATTTACCTCCTTCATCGCTTTATCTGCGGAAGGCCAGGGGCATTGGTTTTTAAAGTGACCACTTTCTTTGCAGTTCCAACAGGTGATGTCCTTCCTGCCTTTGGAACTTCCTATTCTCCTTGATTTTCATCTTCCTCTATCAACACCTCTTCTTCGGTTGGACCTTCTTCCTCGTTCCTCTATGCTTATAAGACTATTGGAGCACTTTCCTGTGAATATCCTCTCTAAGATCAAGTAGCGAATGCCTTCGAACGTGAACTTCTGCATACTGGATGCATTGCTAACCGGAGTCACCGTACCAAACCAACTCTCTAGAAGCGAAGATAATAATAACAAGGCCTAGACTTTATCTTCGAATTCGATGTCAACAAATATCCACCTTGATATTATTGAATTGAACTCATTGATGTGATTTGTCACTGAACTACCTTCTTTCATCTTCGTGTTAACCAATGGTCTGATCAAGAACACCTTGTTTGTTGCAAAGGGCTTCACGTACATGTTAGAAAACGCCTTGATCAAGTTGTACGTTGTCTTCTCGGTCGCGATGTTGTAAGTAATGTTCTTCGTCAACGACAACATAACAACTCCAAGGAGTTGTTAATCTAACAGATTCCTCTTGCTTCATAGCTCCATGTTTCTCACCGATTAGGGGCATATGTAGCTTCTTTTGGTATAAGTAATCTTCTATCTGTATTCTTAAGAAGCCAAAATCATGACATTCAAACCTTCCCTTCTTCAGCTATAACTCTGATACTAGTTTGTTATGAATAAGGACGACAACAAGCGCACTTCCTACATGATTTGATCACGACTAAAGGGAAAAACAATAAGAAAAAACAAACAACCAAACATGGAAACAATGATTTTAGTGGTTCACTCGATCTATGCTAATCAAGCTACGTCCGTTGTAGGAACTAGAGATATTTACTTATTGAATCTGAATGCTATACAATTTATGCATATATTTACTACACTTTCTCAATATTTTGTTCATACTCTTCACATTCTCATTGTTACAAATTGAGATCGTTTATATTACCAGACAAAGAGATCTCAACAAAATGATGACAAATCTTCTAGCACCATGCTATCTACACTAATTCAGCTAATGAGACATGTCATGGGCGATATAGGATAGAACACCTTTTTGATCCTACACGTTGTACATGTTAGACCTGGAAAATTATGTCAAGAGACACTTCTGATGAAGTAGATCCTCCTGCGTACTGCCATGCTTCGCTTCACATTGCCCATTCGAAGATTACAATTTCCTAAATTGAACCGGAACGAGGCTTGCCATCGTTTTGCTATTCTTGATTGCTCCAGATCTGACACAGCTGTAGATCCAATAAAGAAGCGCTGCTATCAAATTGGGATAAATGCCTCAGACTCGTGATACTTCTTTACATCGATCCATTCGCTTCAGCCGCCCAAACGAAGCGAGGAACTTCCTTAACCAATGAGAAGAATCCATCCGAAGCACAAACCCAAAGCAGTACTGGTAGGACCGGCCTTTGTTTTCTAATTGCTTCGGTTTGCAAATCTTCTTCAGTTACTTGGCCAACCTTGGTTTGGATTGGATTTCAGATACTTAACAATTTACTCATCTTTAGATCTTGCACTCCTATAGATTTTGTATCAAATATATTTTAGTGTGTTTTTTAGAAAAACTAGTAATTTTTTACCCCGAGCGATGCAATGGTGCGGCGTACTAAAAAATACAGAACGTACATTGCTATAATGGAATAGAATTCTTTAAAGTACAAATGGCTTAATAAAAACTAAAAGTACAATGTTATAATGATTTTTTTTGAAAACATAATGTCATGAATAACTATTAGGGTTTATTTCATAGAAAACCCTATATTTTTAACTTTTTTCTGTTTAAACCTAAACCTTTATTTTTTTTTCAAAAAAGACCTAAATATTGGAGAAACTTTTTAATTTAGCCCCTTTACCTGATTTTACAGGTTACATATATTTTTTTTCCAGAAAATACCCTAATTTTTTATTTTTTTCCGAAAAAACCCTTAATTTTCTTTTTCAGAATACTTTTTAATTTAATCTCTAAATCCGATCAGGGGTTTTCGCAAATTAAAACGATTTTTCAGGGAATTTTTTTCAAAGAAATTTATTTTTCTTCGTTTTTGTAATTGACATATTTTTCATATACGATGTCCAATTTCTACCAATTTTATATCACTGAATAGGTCGTAAGGAATACGACAGATTTGTTTTACTTACTTTTATTGAATATGTTAATATGTTTTCGCTATAGTCTCTTAAACATGAGCATAAACATAATTAAATATAACTAAATTTGAAAAATTAATTACATTAAATATAATTAAATTAAAATAAAATACTTCATTAATATGTCATTTCTTAATTAATGAAGTGTTTTATTTTAGTTTAATTATATTTAATGTAATTAATTTTTCAAATTTAGTTATATTTAATCATATTTATGCTCATGTTTAAGATACTATAACGAAACATCTGAACATATTCAAATAAAAGTCAGTAAAACACAGCTGTAGTATTCCTTACGACCTATCCAAGGATATAAAGTTGGTAGAATTTTGACATCGTATATGAAAAATATGTCAATTACAAAAACGAATAAAAATAAATTTCTTTGTAAAAAAATCCCCAAAAATCGTTTTAACTTGCGGAAAAACCCCTGACCGGATTTAGAGGTTAAATTAAAAAGTTTTCTGAAAATGAAAATTGAGGGTTTTTTTCGGAAAAAAGTAAAAAAATTAGGGTCTTTTCTGGAAAACAAAAGTATATGTAACCTGTAAAATCAGGTAAAGGGGCTAAATTAAAAAGTTTCTCCAATATTTAGGTCTTTTTTGAAAAAAAATAAAGTTTTATGTTTAAACAGAAAAAATTTGAAAATATAGGATTTATTATGAAATAAACCGTAACTATTATAACAAACAACCAATTTTAGTCTCTTCCTATTAGTACAGTGTCTTTGAGTTCCAACATAACCCAATAATATGATTTAGAAAAACAAAGTAATGATCTAACAAAGATATATTGTCGTAATACTAAAAAAATATTGAAAGTATATTGCTATAATGGAGTAGATCTTTTTAAAATCACATACGTTGTCATAGGAATTTTATGTATATATAATAGACAGGAGTAGATATTTTTAAATATCCCCCACGTTGTACTAACAGAAAGGAGTAGCAATTTATGTATATACAACAGACAAGAGTATATATTATTTTTAAAATCTCGCATGTTGCTATAATAGAGTAGATATTTTTAAAAATCAACGAAACAAAAAAGAAAAAAAAGTAGGTTTTAGATTTTTTTTAAGAAATATGTAAAACAATTTGGATAAACTTGAAAAAATTAGGTTTAAAAAATATAAAAAATTATAAACTAAATTTGTAACAGTAATATGATATTAGGCTAAAATTATAAAATAATTAAAACCAAGTTCGTAAAAACAAATAGAAGTTAAGCTAAAACTGTAAAAAAATTACGCTAAAATTTATAATATTTGAATCAAATTTGTAAAACAAATTAAAAATTAGATAAAAATAATAAATAAAAGCTTGGATGCCAAATGAAATAGGGCCAAAACGTCGAACCATATCTATTATGACTCACCTTTAAATAAAACTGTAAAAAAAAAAAAAAAAAAACTTGAGCTAAAATTTATATTTTTTGAACCAAATTCGTAAAATAAACTAAAATTAGAATAAAAATCATAAATAAAAGGAAACCATGGATGTCAAATAAAATGGAGCCAAAATGTGGATTCATACATCCATGATCCATCATATGACCCACCACAAATTGGATCTTAGGGCCGAAGTTGAGTGGCAAGTTATTATTCATCAAGACTTTTGAAAATAAAAGTAAAATTTTATATATAAAAATAGAACAGTTTTTAAAGTCGATCTTATCTAATAAATAGTAATATGATTATAATTGTAAAGTTCTAAAAGATAAAATGGAGGACTGAGGTAAGGGGAAAGAAAGCAAACGCTAAAAAAAACCAATCTAAAATGGTAAAAGAAAACCGTAACACCCATATCCTAAAAAGAAAACAACCTTTTTAAAAGATTAAGATAAAAATGCTTAAAAATGAGGAGAACCATGTCTTAGAGAGAAAGCAAGCAGGGAGTTACTAAAAAGAATGTCTAGACTTAAAAAACATAAACACCCAAAACCAAACATAGCATAAAGCGTTAATTCCACTATATCATAGAGCATTTTATATATAAAAACAATGTTTAATTGCGAAAAATATTATATTTTGTTAAAAATTCGGTTTAACTATTATTTTTTAAAAGATTCGAAAAAAATCATCAATTTTTGATAAAAAAGTTTCATCAAATATATTGTTACCAGTTATTAAGGTCAATAATGGTCATGTTAAAAAAAATTCCAAAAAATGGTTGTTTATTCGAAAAAATGAAAATTGATGGTTAAATTAGAAAAATAACAAAATATAGTGTTTTTTTCGTAATTATATAAGTCAAAGTGTAAATATTATCTAGGGCTAATTATGAAAAAAAAACATTATATTTTGTCAATAATTCGGTTTAACCACAAATTTTTAAGACTCGGAAAAAACTAATATTTTTTAGTAAAAGTTTTATCGAAGCCATTATTACCGACTTTTTCAGGTTATAATGATCGCGTTATTATTTTTTTTTTTTCAAAATTGGTGGTTTTATTAGAACAAATAAAAATTTGATGGTTAAACAAAAAATAATAATAAAACATAGTGTTTTTTTGCTATTTACCCTAAAAACAATTTACAACATTTATAAATAATTATCAACATATTATTATTCATACGTTTGTTATTGTAAGTAATAGATCATATTGATTAACGTTAAAAATAACTTTAAATTGGGGGCTATTTTTTAGGACCAACCGAGAGCCTTAGTTTTTAGCACTATATGTAGTTAGATTATTTTGGTATGAAACATTTTAGTACAAAATTATGAGCTATTTTAATGTGAAATTTGCTACATGTTCAAATCTCAAATACTTCACTTTTAAAAGTAGACCTGACAATAGAATGAATTTTGACCCTGATTCGAACCAAACCCATAAGAATTGTGAGAAATCCCGGTCTTCTAGACGCCTACTCGCCTACCAAAAATCATGATGTTATCTATAAATAATCAATAGAGAATCGAAGTTCGGAACTCCATAATGTTTCGCAATAATTTTCTGATTTGTGGAATGGTTAATAATTGTATAATCTTAATATTGTAAATGAGTCGGGTAAATAGATTGATTGGATATCTGTTGATTCGATGGATAATGCTATAAGTTCAATTATTCAAAACCCTACAGGCTAAAAAGCCGAATTAGATCAGATTTTGAAATTTGTTAAAAGGATATGAATCAATGTTGATCCGCTCCAATTGCAGGTCTATTAAATGATAGACCAAAATAAATAAAATAAAATTGTGAGCTATTTTAAAAGACGCAATGATTGGTTTATATTTTATTTGTCTAAAAAAAGAATAGTAAATTTCTTGTCAAGATCGTATTAAAGAGCTTTGTAAAACAAATTTAAAATAAAATGTTTGAATGTTATATAAAATTAAAGATCGTACTTTTTCCGAAAACATAAATAAGAAAATTATTACTTGCGACAAGGTTTGTATTGATTGTTGATCTTGTATCAGACATTTCAATCGGATAGAGGTTTTTACTATTGAAAACTTAACCTAGTCAGTGCGAAATATAAACAAATAATTCAAATTTCAAATACAAAAATATAAAAATAATACCCTAATAAAATGTTGTGATAATAAACATGTCATACATTACGTAAAGGTAAACGGCTATATATATATATGACCCTGCGCCTAAAGAATCTTCCATTGCTCCTGTACTCACTCCTTTCTCCCAAACCAAAACATAAAGGTACTGCAACTATCTCTCTTTCTCTCTCTAAATCCCTCCGTTATTCTCTCTCTCTCTCTCTCTAGAAAGACACAACACCACAAATAGATGTGTTGATTCACAGCTGTTTATATTCCATTGTGTGTTTCTGTGTGCATATTTTTGTAGAAACAGCCAAAGTTTCTTTGATTTCTTTATCTTATAATGGTCGTCATTGTTTCTCTCACTATCAGACCAACACTTTATTCAAGATCAATCCAGGTTTTTTAACCCGGTATTTGTTTTTCATCTGAATCGAACAGAAATCTTCATCATCACCATCATATTCTATTTCTGTTTTTCATTTCAATGGAATAGAAATCATCGAAATTTTTGAAAACTCCCAACTGTGTGTTTCTTTGTTTAATTTTTATCTGAAACCAATACATAAATACATCATTATTATTAATCAGCTGTGTATCTTTAAATGCTATATGTGGTTCTTGACGATTTGGGTGTTGTTTTGCTCACCGAAAAAACAAAAATTCAATTAATCGCCATCGAACATTCGTAAGACTTTTCCTGCTGTGTGTTGTGTGTGTTTCTTGATGAATTGAGTGTGTGTTTTAATTATATTGAACTGAAATCAGTACATCATCATCGCAGGCGGTGTATAATTTGTTATTCTACCTTAAATTATTGTATTTTTGCATATTAACAAATTTATGCATTGCTGATTAACTTCTCTGATATTCTTTGACTTTCTTAACCCCTTTTTAAAGATCGGATCCCTGATTTTAAAATTTTGATATCCACATTGAATATTTTAGTTTTTGTTTCCAAACAATGATGTTTTATGTAACTAACTGTAGTTATCATTTAACATTTATTTTCTGTCCCCTACCATTTATGAGGTTCATTGAATGCATGTAAAAGTCTTTGGAAACTTTCATTCATTTACAGTTAAAAAAAAAACAATAATAATAATAAATAAAAAATACAGTTTTAAATTATCCTTATTAATTTGAAGTTTTTTTAGCTTTATTTTTCCTACAATGGGAATTATAAACTTTTATGTATAAAAGGTCTATATCACCATTGAAAATGATCTAAATGATATGCATATTTTGTAAAAAGAAAATAATAATTGCACTTCGTTATTCTTTCTTTATTCCTAAAAAGGAGAAAATAATATTTCTTTTTAGTCAGAGTAAGTCTGTTTTTTTTGTCTATTAGAAATTGTGACAGCATTTTGCAATATTTATTGATTTATTTATTTACAAATTGTTTCTTCAAACAGTGTTTTTCATAAGATTTTGTTTCTTGTCTCCTTAATATTTTTTTTAAAAATGCTCAACTCCCAGTCATCTATGGCCCTACATGTCCTTTTTCTCGTTGGAACAAACCCCACAAAAATAAAAATCAGTATAATTCCAGGAAACTTTTTTGTTGACTTCACAGTCAATTTGCATTATATGGAAAGTGACATCTAAAAAACACTCTCGTTCCTTCAATTTATGCTTGTTATTCTCTCATTTTCATTTTTATGACAATTCCATTCCACCACTTTCCCTCATCTTGCTTCCAACTTTCTCTTTAATATGATGCAAAGTCTTCATTGCAGGAACATAAAGAAAATGGAGAAATCATTTGATTCAGAAAAAGTTATTCAAGAATTCGAATCTTTAACGAAAGATGCAAAAAGGGTTCAATGTGAAACGTTAAAGAAAATCTTGACAGAAAACGGCGAAGCAGAATACTTGAAAAAATGGAATCTTGATGGCAGATTTGATCCTCAAAGTTACAGTTCTTGTGTTCCTCTTGTTACCCACCAAGATCTTGACCCTTATATTCAAAAAATTGCCGATGGTGCATCCCACCCCGTGCTCACCGGGAAACCCATCACTACCATTACACTAAGGTCCATATCTACTCCGGTGATCGGAGATAGTATTTAGTTTTCCGATAAACTGATAATTCAATTACTGACAGTTTGCTTATGTTTCTAGTTCTGGGACTACTCAAGGGAAGCCCAAATTTGTACCTTACAATGACGAACTGACGGAAAACACCATGCAGATTTATCGGACTTCTTTCGCCTTCAGAAACAGGTAATTCCGGTGAAACAATAACCGACCTAATAAAGGGATATGTATCTAATGTTCGTCTTTCATTAATAATTTTCAGGGCATTCCCAATCGGAAACGGAAAAGCTTTGAGTTTCATCTTCGGAAGCAAGCAATTCACGACCAAAGGTGGTTTACTCGCCGGAACGGCGACCACCAACGTATACCGGAGCTCACAGTTCAAGAAAACGATGCAGGCCATGCAAACCCCGTCTTGTAGCCCTGACGAAGTCATCTTCGGGTCTGATTTTCATCAATCTTTATATTGTCATCTCCTCTGCGGGCTCATTTTCCACGAAGAAATCCAAATAATATCATCCACTTTCGCCCATAGCATCGTTCATTCCTTTAGAACTTTCGAACTGGTTTGGGAGGAACTTTGTTCAGATATCAGAACTGGAGTTTTGTCGGCCAGAATCACAGATCCATCGGTCAGAACCGCTATGTCCAAGGTTCTGACAACAAACCCTGATCTGGCCGACAAAATTCATAAAAAATGTCGGGGATTAACCGATTGGAACGGGTTAATCCCTGAACTGTTTCCCAATTGTAAGTACATTTATGGGATCATGACCGGATCAATGGAGCCGTATTTAAAAAAACTACGACACTATGCGGGAAAAGTACGGTTGTTGAGCGCAGATTACGGGTCATCGGAAGGGTGGATTGGAGCAAACGTTAACCCTAATTTGCCACCTGAGATGACAACTTATGCCGTCCTCCCAAATATTGGGTATTTTGAATTCTTACCATTGAAAGATGTTGATGTGGCGGGTCAACCCAAACCGGTTGGGTTGACTGATGTCCAGGTTGGCGAAGAGTACGAGGTTGTGGTCACCAATTTCGCGGGTTTGTATCGGTATAGGCTCGGGGATGTGGTTAAGGTTATTGGGTTCCATAACTCGACCCCAGAACTCCAATTTGTTTGTAGAAGAAACCTCATGCTTACTATCAACATCGATAAAAACACTGAGAAAGATCTACAGTTAGCCGTCGAAACAGCCGCCAAACTCCTAACCATCGAAAAACTCGAAGTGGTTGACTTCACGAGCCATGTTGACCTTGCATCCGAGCCAGGCCATTATGTTATCTTTTGGGAAGTTAGTGGTGAGGCGAGTGATGCGGTTTTGAAAGAATGTTGCAATTGTTTGGACAAGTCGTTTGTTGATGCGGGCTACGTAAGTTCGAGGAAAGTGAACGCAATCGGGCCTTTAGAGCTTCGAGTTTTAAGGAGGGGGACATTCCAGAAGATTCTAGATCATTATGTCGGGTTAGGGTCTGCGTTGAATCAGTTCAAGACACCGCGGTGTGTGGGACCAGCTAACCAGATAGTGTTGCAAATACTTTGTAACAATGTTGTGAGGAGTTACACAAGTAATGCTTTTGGTTAAGGTAGGTTATTGTGGTTTGTTCTTGTAGTTTTGGGTTGACTTGTTGAGGGCTTGAAATAATAGGTTGTGTATAATGTTTTTTTAGAATTTATAGTTTATCGATCAAGTTGAGGTTTTTTGCTTTGTTTGTGTATGTTTAACTTATTTGGTATATGCTTATATGTAACCATGTAAGTGATGTGGTGCAGTAACCATTACGGTTGGTTGAGAACCGATCTACACGCTCGCCATATAAGCGATTTATTACAAGTAAAAAGTTATTGGTAAATTAATATAACATTCCCATTTTTTATAAGATAATATACATCGAATTTCTCAAGTACAAGTTTCAAATACATGACTTGATTCATCCGGATAGACATGGTATCTAAAACCATAGCAAAAATTACATTATCTTTGAAAAATAATGATAACCCATTTAGAAAGAATATTTATTCTTGATGCTTCTGGTGTTTACCACTTTAAACCAAGCACTCAGGATAAATTACCGTATCTTGTTAATGTTGGTGTCTTTTCTACAAGCACAAATATGCACCACACCATCTAGGACGTACGTCCTCGAGTACGTCATGGGGCACTAAACATTAGACCACGAACTAGGTTGTCATCACAAAGACCAAACACCTCTTGACATTTCCTAGATCCACCAACAAATCTTCTTCCCTTAAGAATCATACTTATACTACCACAACCATGTCAGTTTCAAAAATGAGCGTTTATGACTATGAAAACCTAGCTAGAAACAGTTAGAAAGTAGTTCATAGGTAAACATGTTAAATAAATATGCAATATCCTTTATAATGTTAGAAACTAGGGCAGGGCCGTCTCAAGCCGATTTGGGGCTCGGGGCGAAATATAAAATGGGGCCCTAGCGATAAACTTTTTTTATAATAAAGAGAGCGGTACCTCTGGAATTTTTTATTAATTTAGAAAATAAATACAATAGCAGGCTGGGGACTCCTCACCTATGGAAAAAATCGATATATTCAGATTTAAGAAAAGTAGAAAACTTACTAGGAGTCAATGCAATACAATTTAAATTTTGTTCAAAACTGTAAAAAATAATAATCGAATGAATACCAAATTAGTAAAAGAAAAAAATTAAATTAGTTGAAAATTTTAAATGAAAAAAAATCGAGGACAAAAAATCGAAACAAAATAAAATGTTAAGTCAATGTAATACAATCTAAAAATTTGTTAAAAACCGTAAAAATATAAAAGTCCAATGAATACCAAATTGATAAAAAAAAAGGGAAAAACAAATTAGCAAAAAATTGTAAAATAAAAAACAAATCGAGGAAAAACAAATGAGGGACCAAAATTATAACAAAATAGATAATGGGTTAAAATTGTAATTTAGGGATTTAAAAGTGGGCTTTGAAAGCTTAAAGTTTGGGTAGATGAAAGAGGCACGTCCCACCATGAGTTTGAAAAAATGAAAAAAAATGCTTCTTGAAGGAATCGAACTTGGGCCTGCCGCTTTAAAGAGGAACGCGCTTACCATTGAGCTAAAACTGTTTATGCGTGAAATTTGACACGGAAGTAATTTAAACAATTTTTGAAAATACTTTGTAAATTGTATGAGTTATATAATGGGAGCCCTTTGGCGTTTGGGGGCCTGGGGTGGTCGCCCAGCTTGCCCAGCCCATTGGGCCGGCCCTGAACTAGGGATTAGAATATCAATAAATAACTTGGATAATTCAATGGATCGTGTATATAAATATTTTCCAAAATCTATGATTTCGACCGTATTACTTGGGGTATCACGAAACCAGATTTGGGATAATCCAATAATGACAAATCGGAATTACAAACCTATTCCGATTTTCAAACACAAAAATGCCTTTGAATTGTGTTGTGTTTTCAGAGACAGAAATTGCAGAAGAGATGTTTGAATTTCGTCAAAAACTTTTATATCTGTAAAAAGTATTTTCTTCCTTTTATATGTGGAAGAGGACTGTTTTGAGGGAAACCGCACATTCCAACCAAAAGTCGTAATCCTTGGGTATATTTCGGGAATAACATAAAGGTCCATTTTTCCCTATAAAAAAATCAGTTTCAGGTCGGGGCACTGCCTCTTGGATCCTGCTAGGGGCGCTGCCCCCGGACCCCGTATTCCCGAGTCCATATTTATTGGTAGGAGTGTGCACCTCGCACCTCCAATCTCAGAACATAAAATGAACTCAATATATTTCGATAGTAATACCGATTACATTAAAATATGTCGATAACACTACAATTACTAACATTCCTCCCCATTTTAGTGTAATCCTTAATTAACTAAAATAGAAAACAAAAAACAAACTCATGCATAAATGAAAATATCTTGAAGATTGAATGTTCATATTAGTATAATACACATTTCAAATACTCGAGAATCTGGATGTCCTAAGGATTAAACCCATCAACCCTTTTGAATAACTGAAAATATTATACACATAAGTTTACACAAATTCTAATGTTTCATCCTGACACTATTACAGCCATGTGTCTTATCCATTCATGAGTGCATAAAAGCCTAGCCCAAGCTTTCTGAAACGACAACACTTCACACTCACATGGCTAGTTCTTCTACATAAGAACTATAAGAGTTTGAACTTTTATTTTTTCCGTATTATTATTACTATATTCTTAATGTTTAAAGATTTAATATATGTAAAGCATTTTGTTGTTATGGTTTTATTCATTATAGTTTTAACATTTTCATAAAATAGAAGAGTTTCAAATTTTATTTGTCGAAGTGAAATGATTACTAGATGTTATAAGGATAATATGTGGTTAATTGGTTAATACAACAAGAAATATTTGTAACACTTAAACTAACGAAGTTTTTGAAGGGTTTTCTAGCAAACAATGAACACAAATAATCCTATGGTTCACATGCAACCCTAGAAAGATCTATGTTTTCTTCTATGAAGATAATAAACTATAACCTAAAGGCCAACAATAAATTCTAAAGATTAAAACAAGAATTACCAACCTTTGAATCTTGTTCTTGAAGCTAGCAGCACAAGTGTCCTGCCTCAGATGCAAGTCATACCCACAGCAATGGAGAAGACAGTTCAGCAGAGTTTATCTTGATGTAAATGGCGCAGGTTTTAGGGTGGCCAGGTGCCTCCTTTTATAGCCTCCAAGGGTTACAGCTGAAACCCTAAGGAGCCTCCAAATGGGCAAGCCTGCTGACCATTTGGACAAGGCTTTCCTTAACCCTAATTAGGGTTTCGAGATCCTTGTGGTGACACCACAAATCTCGCCACCTTTAACCCCTATCCACTGGCCAGCCTTTTATTCAACTATTGAATAATTACAAAACCAGTCCCTGCACTTTTAATTAATTAATTTAATCACTAAATTAAATCCAATTAATTCTTGATTAAATCTCAATTAATTATTATAGTTTCTAATTAATATATTAACACTTAAATATATTAATAAACCATTTAATTAATTCTATTGATTTATTACACAATTAATAAATCAACCTTTTACTCTACTGAACTCTATCCTGACCTCCAGCTATGAGGGCAACCCAAATGGACTTTGCTTCAATCAACAAGATAAATATAGTTGTAAAGTCATGGCTTAGACACCTAATCCAACAGTCTCCCACTTGGATAAGTCTATGACTTTAATTTATCTTCTGATTAATAAACAACCTGCAGCTTCCTAGAAACTGCTGCCGAACTCTGACCTAGTCAGTTCCGTCCAAAGATAAGTGATCAGATGATCCTCCGTCCAACAAGATATTTTCAGACATGAGACATGGATTGAGATCAATCTCTGTCTGACACACTGTTTCCCGATTTCCGATTTTGCTTATGACTTTTAGACTTCTAATTGAACGAATCAATTCAGTCCTGGCTGGCCAGCGCTTCAGTCAACTTCAAAATCATCGAGTGGCCAACAGATATCTGTTTCCCGTCTGGGTCAAGGGACGAATAAGCTTTGACTAATATGTTATATCTTTTACCCGACAAATCACTCACAACAGCACGTTTTATAACATCGAGTTACCGATGCGTTTTCGTACTATCAATGAACAACCGCCTTGCAAATTATAACTCATATCTCTCCACTTTAAGACCAAAAGATATTATCGTCTCAACATTGCTTGTGATATAATCCATGAAGCAATCCATTGAGCGCGGGTTTATCCAATACTCAAATCTCCATTTCCAAGTACTCATGAACGTTGCAGCAATCTTATTGCAATGTCTAACTCCTTAGACAATCTACAAACCAATTCATGACAGTCTTCCTTCATACTTACTCCCTAAGAGTATGAACGACTGTGGATGTTTGAATAATCCAATTATTCAGGAAGTAAACATGCAAAAGCGAAACATAAAATCTGACTGGCAGCTACTCCTGCTAACTACCAAGTCTCCACGAGGTAATCACCAAGTCGGATTTATCATAACTATTATCGGTTTCTTATTCTCTTTTAAACTCTCAATTCAAGCCTTTTATATCTATGTCTATGACCTTTTCACTCTTCCTATGTATCCAAGTGTCTAACACTTATACACTTTATTGCAGATGATCCTATCGGATACTCTTCCGATGATATCTCAATTTGTCATTTTGTCATTCTGTCATTTTCTCTCACAACTCCATTCCGGTGATGTGTACTGTGACTGCCCATGGTTCTCGGGTCTTTAGTCTACATGACTACACCCTAAGACAATTTCGAGGTGTCATGATGTGCCGGTGAACCACACGCCCTCCATCAGAAACCAACGAAATTCTTTAACCATGAAGTCCTATAGCACCACGTTTTGGTGTAAACAATTACCGATTTGAAAACCCTTTCAAATCAATCACCCTAATCATTTCCTAATGATTTCTCACGTCTGTTCAAAAATCCATTCAGTATTCTCAGCCAGGCAATATCCTGAATCCAACTTACAATGCTCTAAGCATTAAGTCATCAGGATATGTTCATAACACTTCTGATTTGTCCAAGAGGCTCGAGGAACCTGATGTAATCTCATTCCAAGCCCTTTCGGAATCCTAAGATTACCAATAATCCTTGTGTCATGATTTCTGGAAACCATTTCCTTTCAGGGACTCTTTCTTATGCATCTTGAATCCCATCAAGATCATATTCTCAACGGCTAAGTCAATACTGTCAGTCTCATCTATCTGATAGATGTCTATGAACTACGTGAGCATGCTGCACCTTCTTTGTTTCCTTCATGCCAATTCATTACACTTTGCAATGACAGGAAACTCCATTCCTGGGGTTATGCATCTTGAATCTCATCAAGATCATATTGGCAGAATTCTGATCTATCTAATAGATGTTCACAACCACCTGAGTATGTTGTATCTCTTAAAATCTTTCATAGCGAACCGTTTCTTACCACCAAGTCATTACACTTTGTAATGATAAGAGACGTTTCCTAGAACCAGTATGTAACCCTCATACAATGATAGCAGATAACAACGATACTCCCACTGGCTTTGACACCGTTATATGACTCTTTCGGACTATTCACAAAATCCAAAACTTATGGCACATTTTGCGAAACCGAAAGCCAAACCTTTCCGACATATTAAAGGAAATCTTTCAGGCTATTCACAAAATCCAAACCTTTTGGCCTATTTTGAGAATCCGAATATCCTTTCTTGCGAGATGCCCATGGGACGAATCCCGGGGCCATGTACCTTTCGTAATGGCATGCTCTATGTGAGTCCATATTAGTGTGCCGGTAAACCACACACGCTCCACTAACGACTCACACTATGCCACGCAGAATCCTCTCGGATTACATCTTCTATTGAGAGTGCTTCTCTCAGAATCAGTTGCTTGACTCCAAGTGATGACTCATTCAACCAGATGTTCTGTAAGTACATTTCTATGTTCCCTTCTTTTGATGATTCAATTACTCCCACTGGTTCCTAGACCAGTTGTAAAGATCAATCAAACTGTCACATAGACTGTGTCTCGCGGTAAGGTTCTCTTATTTGGCAGCAACTGGGCTCACCAATGCTTCCAGCAGTCGGATTACTTATCCGTACCATCTTTAGTGTTTTACCACTACTCGGTATATCACCCGGATCATAACTCCTTATGATGGTGACAACAACTACTGGTCAAGCGAAGAGAGGGTATGTCAGGTTTAACATGAATCTAATTCCTGGTCAAGTCCCAGTGGTGACTAAAGGTTGTTTCACTTGGCTAATTCCTGAACTCGTTCAGAATTATTCTTACTCCCACTGTTTCCTTAGAACTTGAGATCTTTCTAAAAGTACTCTTCTTTCAAAGGATAACTGGAGTGGCCAATGAAAACCGACATTGCTGATCAGTTTCAGGCTTGTCATGAGATTCAGACGAATGCTACATGACCCTGGACTTTCTATGTACTAGTGGGATGATCCCAGCTTTACATTTCAGACAGTGTCGACATAACCTACTTAGTCTAAGATGTGGTCGGAATATGGCTTCTGCGGTCTGACTGGTTGAATATTCAATTCATTGAAAAATTAGTCGGAAATGTATCCAGTGTATCTTATACACCGAGGATCAAAACTATTTCGATCAATGCTCCATCATCTTCCCTTAGACACATTATAACCATTAGTGTTCTTGGAAGAGGATAAACTGTGAAAAATTTTCTCAGTCTATGTTGTTACTCAGGTTCTGTTGATCTTATGCTTCCTTTGAAATCTTTGAACACTTCAAGGTTCCAATCAATCGCTTATTCCGATAAGCGAAGCCATATTTGTCAAACCATTTGGCAAATATCATGAAGCATAACTAATCGTGTTCTGTTCAAATATTCGAGCAATACACAGTAACTTATGTGTTTGTTGCTCAAAATCTTAATACCTTTACATCTCTATGTAAATTTATGACTTTGTTAATATTGTTCAAGACATGCAATCATCACCTGACTCCAAGTCAGCTGATTCCAAAATCCTA
The DNA here is from genome assembly GCA_023525715.1 of Cichorium intybus. NCBI lineage: Eukaryota > Viridiplantae > Streptophyta > Magnoliopsida > Asterales > Asteraceae > Cichorium > Cichorium intybus. The sequence goes on from CM042011.1 coordinate 17,743,444, forward strand.
TCCATTGGATCTTTGGGCGATTCCTTTCTTGCCACAATTAATTTTATTAAGCACTCAATTCATCACGTGACTCTAAGTCAAATGATTCCAAAGTCCTGTCCAACTGGACCTTTGGTTGAAGTGATTCTCATAAAATTCACTTTAACAATTATAAAGAACACAATATATAAGTCCAATCCCATTGGATGTATCAACATTCAAGTTATTTCCATTTACGTCATCAACACATTCACACAACATTTCGAGGACAATTAAAACAACCATTTTTAAGAAAAAAAATTTCATTAAACCAGAATTATCCTCGGAACAATGTACAATGCGAATCTATGTTAAATGTATCTATAAACCAATAACAAGAACAGATATCTAGCTTAACTCCAAAAATGCACGAGCTCCATATCCAATCTGAATATGCTCCTGTGCGACAACATCCCGCATCCTACAGAGTCCGTGCATACAGAGCAAATGTGAGAAACACATCCTGTATCAAGGAAATGAGGATCAGGTATTCTGAGTTTTAAGATATTACTGAGTCTGCCAAACAGTTTGGCTTTAGAGCATTTTTCCAATCTTTCTGTGACTGTGTCCCACCTTATGGATTCCCAGTTTGAAACATCGAACAATCGGTCCAGACGATCTGGATCATTTCTTGATGCACCTTAATACTGGACTCAATCCTGAAGCAGCTGAATTAATGGAACTATGCTTCTCCATGAACGATTCATACAGAGTCGACATTGAATGCACTTCCACGATTGTCTTATCCGGTTACCCTTTCTGTTCATCTGGACGAACAGATCAGCGAGTTGAGCTAATGCTTAACTCCCGATCCCAAAGGGAAACCAGTTTTATACTATTCGCCTATGTATCCCTCAATCTCGGGAACACGCAAACTGGTGCTACTTCCTTCTAGCTTGCATCTTCAAGCTCTTTGAAGATCCTAGTTCGTTCTCCTTTTTTTTAACCAGTTCTCGGAACCTTTCCTCAATTAGCTGTGCTAACTTATCAGACCCCTGGAATTCTAAATCCCTGCGGAACTCGGGGTTAATGATTAATAGCATAAGGCAACGAACTTCCTTGGACTCAATAGTCAAGGAGTCATGCTCATCACAAGCTGTGGTGTGATGCCATGTTTGGGAGCGGACACTCAGTTTGATATGGTTCCCCAGCAAAACTAAGAACTATTCTCTAATTGCAAAACCATATCACATAGTTCAGCCAGTCAGCCTTACCATAGGTGCTTTCTGAAGCTCTCTGAAATGGGTGAAGGAGGAGAAGAAGGAGAAAGACACTTTCTTCAGACATATATAAAATTTGAATTTATTCGTTTAATTAATCCTTTTAAATAATTACCCAATTTATTATTTAACAAGGCTAGGATCCAAAATACCCCAACTATGCTGTGAAGAGGGATGCCGTAGTCACAACACAGTGGTCATTAAGGTAGATAACTTTTATCAATTTCAGTCTAATGAAATTCCTAGATCTGTGAGACTCATTGAACTGTTCAATGGCATGTTTAATCTCGGATATGCCCCACCGTTTGTGACTGGGATGCCGAGGATCACAAACCGGGTGTGAATAACCATGCAAATTAGCTTGGTACTCTCGGGGTCCATTATCATCTCAAATTGATGTGCCGGTTAACCACACACGCTCCATCAACAATGATAACACCCGAGAAACCCATTGCCACTCTTTATGAACCCCCATTGGTGTGCCGGTAACCCACACACGCTCCACCAACGTTTCATAAAGTGCAATGTGCAATTTCATGGGTTAGCATCAAATTCACATTTTTTTGACCTAAAGTAACTAGATTGGGTTTTTGTTCAAGGTTCTAGTACTTTCAATTATAGCATTATACTTTTAAGAGGCTTAGCAGTTCTATCAAACCCGTTCGGCTAACGACACTCGACTGACCAGGAGAGCGGTGGGTAAGAGTGGATACCCATTAGACTAACATTTTATAGTCAGTCGCCTTATACCCTCTTTATAGGACAGTTTTGTGAATGAGGCCTACTAGCGGTAAGACTAACCAATTTTCTTATATATAAATAATTAACTTTTAATCATAAATATATAAGATATATTTTAATCTTATTAAAATATTTTAGATTTAATTTTCTAAGAATTTTCCCAAATTAATTCATAATTTTTCGAAAATTTAAATTAAATCATTAAACAATTTAATTGGTCTTTTAATTAAACAATTTAATTAAACTAATTAAATTGGGTATGGGGAAACACAAAATTAATCCAATTAATTTTCTTATCTTCCTATTAATTTCGAGATTTAGCAAGCAAGGAAAGGGTTCCAGTTATTTAAATAAGCAGCAATTACCAAAAATAACAACCTACTTCCAAAAAGGCAAGTAAATCAAGCAAATCAAAGGGGAATAAATGGGTGGCGGCTAGGGTTAGGAAACCCTAGCCTAGGCCACGAAATTAACCTCTTCTAAGGGTTAAAAAATCGCACAAAACATTTGGGCACAAACAGTTCATGCAGTTTATATCAAACATAAGAAAACAGCCTATGCTCTGATACCACTGAAGGGTTTTCTAGCAAACAATGAACACAAATAATCCTATGGTTCACATGCAACCCTAGAAAGATCTATGTTTTCTTCTATGAAGATAATAAACTATAACCTAAAGGCCAACAATAAATTCTAAAGATTAAAACAAGAATTACCAACCTTTGAATCTTGTTCTTGAAGCTAGCAGCACAAGTGTCCTGCCTCAGATGCAAGTCATACCCACAGCAATGGAGAAGACAGTTCAGCAGAGTTTATCTTGATGTAAATGGCGCAGGTTTTAGGGTGGCCAGGTGCCTCCTTTTATAGCCTCCAAGGGTTACAGCTGAAACCCTAAGGAGCCTCCAAATGGGCAAGCCTGCTGACCATTTGGACAAGGCTTTCCTTAACCCTAATTAGGGTTTCGAGATCCTTGTGGTGACACCACAAATCTCGCCACCTTTAACCCCTATCCACTGGCCAGCCTTTTATTCAACTATTGAATAATTACAAAACCAGTCCCTGCACTTTTAATTAATTAATTTAATCACTAAATTAAATCCAATTAATTCTTGATTAAATCTCAATTAATTATTATAGTTTCTAATTAATATATTAACACTTAAATATATTAATAAACCATTTAATTAATTCTATTGATTTATTACACAATTAATAAATCAACCTTTTACTCTACTGAACTCTATCCTGACCTCCAGCTATGAGGGCAACCCAAATGGACTTTGCTTCAATCAACAAGATAAATATAGTTGTAAAGTCATGGCTTAGACACCTAATCCAACAGTTTTTACCCTTGAGGATGTAATAATTAATAGAGTTAAAAGTTGTAATAATATCTAATTATATCTAACTGTATATATATATAACATCTTTAAAAAACAAAGCTTATTCATATTAAAATATTCAAAACACCCGCCAAACTTCCCAACTGAATAAAGATGCATTAAATGTCCACCGAACTATCCTAGAATAACATGTACCTACAACTGATTAAGTTTCGATTTGATCACCTTTTACGACTTAAGTTTTGTTTGAACGAATTGGTATGTTGCTACTGCAAGCGTTTGTATTCATTTTCGTATTCAAGAATAGACAACAACACTCGGTATTTACTATTTACGTCATAATCTCAGTAATAGAATAACTATATTATGATAATTAAAGTCATAAAAGGTATCACGAAAGAAACTCTTCAATGCCCCCACCCCCCCCCCCCCCCCGACGCATTTGTCACCCGCTGCAACATACTTTTAATATTAAAAGCAACATAATTTTAGTTTTAAACCAAAACAACAAGGTACAATAAAGAAAGTTTCGAAATACAATTGTGTGATGCTCACAAAGCAACATAATTTCAGTTTTAAACTGCGTATTTGTCACCCCCCCATTAGTGTCCGTCGCATTGTGCGGGTACATTACTAGTGTGTGTGTGTGTGTGTGTCTATATATATATATATATATATATATATATATATATATATATATATATATATATATATATATATATATATATATATATATATATATATATATATATATATATATATATATATATATATATATGTATGTATTAACGTATGTATGTATGTATGTATGTATGTATGTATGTTTTTATGTATGTATGTGTGTATGTATATATGTATGTATGTATGTATGTATGTATGTATGTATGTATGTATGTATGTATGTGTGTATGTATGTATATATGTATATTTGTATGTATGTATGTATGTGTGTGTATATATGTATGTATGTATGTATGTATGTATGTATATATGTATGTATGTATGTATATATGTATGTATGTATGTATGTATGTATGTATGTATGTATTTATGTATGTATGTATGTATGTATGTATGTATGTATGTATGTATGTATGTATGTATGTATATGTGTGTATGTATGTATATATGTATATTTGTATGTATGTATGTATGTATGTATGTATGTATGTATGTATGTATGTACAACAGCGATTAAAAAAATTTGGGTCCGTCACTGTTGTCATGTATGCCAAATACCAACTGCCGCCATGTTATAGGTGAGAGCGGCCCTAGAATTAGATATTCTGCACATTTCTTTTATTATGACTGGGGTTCTATAGCTCAAGATTCAAGCATTACAGATTGTGATGTTAGCAAAGATTAGGACAATTTACCAGTTTTTGTATGCCATGTTCCATACTTCTTTAAAGTTATATGAGAAATTCTAAAACTCTCAACCCTACATTTGGCTATATCATGCTTGTGAATGAGTGTCATATTCAATACGATCTCATTGAATGATTATGTGGTTGAAGAAAAAACTCCAAATCTTTATCCATTTTTTTCCTGAATCATGCTCAACTCCTCCAATATTAGTATATTCTTTTGTGTCTCCATTTCCAAGATGCACAACATATCCTTTCAATACCCTTTTTTGTCATACACGTATTGTTTTCTACGGTTTCTAAGTTTAGCTACTTCATAAACGAGTTTTTTGGAGTTGTTCTTGCTATTGTTGTGGGTCTAAGGATGATGAAACCACTTTCTTTCCTTTACGTTGAGATCTTTCCGGCTCTATAAAATGAAACCCTTGGCCTTCTTTGTTGTACTTGCTTAGAAATTTGGCGTCTAATGAGGTTGTGTATATGTTTGAGTCTGATCTTTTTGCCTATTTGGATTATTTGACATTATCACCAATTATAGGTCAAATATCCTATTTCAGGCGATCTTAAAGAATGTCCCATAACTCCTCATGGGGAAACCTTTCACAATATAAAGTTTTCGATATTCAATATGTGTCGACCGCAAAATAAATGCATCATATTTACAACTTGTGTGATTTGACATAATGCTGTTATAGATATCATTAATGTTTTTTTAATTTTTAACTGCATGTCCTTTCACTTGGAATTCATTTGATGAACAAAACAATCCATTAATAGAATTTGTCGTTAAAAACTTACAAGAAACCGTATCTAAAAATGAATTAGATCTTTGCTGATCCCAAGTTTTCACATTTTCTGAAACTTCAATATAAGTCATAGCCAATGCAACTTCCTTTTTCTCATTCCATGCTTTTGAATACTATCGGGTGGATATATGCATTGTGCGATGGATGATTTCTTCAAGAGATTCATCAATATCTTCTCCAGTTTGAGGTTTAGGTTGGATTTCTTCATTTTCATCATTGGAATATTTGGTTTAGGTTTGACGATAAGGCATTTACTTTCAATCTCTTTTAGCTAAATCATCTCTTACGTGTAACCCAAAAGACCCTGCTGTATATAGTAATAGCACCAACTTGTTGTGACCATGAGATATAACCAACAAATCTTACTTGCACATGTCAGAAACAACTGTATGCTCTCATATTCCTAACCTAGCAAGGTGTAAGTCATATGAAACATCACTTAGACAAGTGATCAAATATTCATTTTTTCTACAAGATATCCAGATAAACGTCAGAAATGGAAAATATGTCAATCTCAGACATTCAAGATTATGTTTCCGGATATAGATTTGCACTAACGACCATAGACTGCACTATTGATCCTATATCAATTCAGTTTGAATATGCCCATACATTTGTTGTCAGCACCAAATCATCAAGGGGTCAGGGATATCGCTTCTCATGTTAGGGCAAAAGAAGGAAATAAACTTTAACTACATAAATCACGCTTACTCATCATGTTATACCCAGACATTCTCTTTATGGCTGTCAGTTACAGACAATGTTGGAGAAAAATAAAGTACAACAGACTACAGAAATAAGATCCATGCATCTCCATTTGAAGAATATAATATATTACCATCTTAGAATTACTCGTGATAGTTTCCACAGAAAAGTCTTTAAGTGCGGGTTACTCCAATACTTAATCTCCATTAAGTACATATGAGAATTAGCGCATATTTATGTTATGTCCATCTCTATGGACAGGCCACCAATACTTCATGTCAACCTTGAATCAGTACTTACTGCTAAAGTATGACTGACTGTGGACGTTTTGAATAATAATTTAATTATTCAGAAAGTAATTAAGACATGAAAATTTGGAACACGTTTTAAAAAATAATTTAATTTTTCCAAAAGTTTGTAGTTTTATTAGAACAAATGAAAATTTGATGGTTAATCCAGAAAAAACGATAAAATATAATGTTTTTTTCGTAATTTGTCCAATCCTTTTATCATAGAAAACTAGAGTCATTATTTTGAAATTTGTTATACAATCGTTGAAAAAAAAATAGTTTCATAATTTTTTAGTTTTGTAATATTATTCTATTACTTAAATGGCGTAATTTTTTTGAACGTTACCTCACTTTTTTTGGTTCCGGGTTGTCACGCGGGTTCTTGGGTTTTTTTTTTGTTCTTTTCGGATTCTCTATGTATTCCTAGGACATGTGTTCCCTGAGTGTTATTTCTTTTGTGATTTTCACCGTTTCATCTTCTTTGTTTTTTGGTTGTGTTTCTTCCTGGGCTACTGTGGTGAATTCCTGTCGGAGAGCGCGTTGTTGCATCTTCTCCGGTTGTCTTTCTCCTCTGCATGACGGTGGGCTGCTCTCCTCTTTCATCGGCATTGCAAAGGTAACATCTTGAATTTCGTCTTTCTGATTCTTGCAATTTCAGTTGTCGTTTTTTTGGGTTTAAGGCGGCAGACGGCTACCGGCTTTAACAGCAATCGTGTCTGGTGCTTCATTGGTTTCTTCAGCAATATTAGGGTTCCCAAAAGATGGATTGGCCGTCGTCAAACAAGGGCTTTTATATACTGATGATACTACTTCCGATGATGATTTCAAAGAGATAGAAAGATGAGTTGAAGGTTCATGTTGACGATAGTACCCTCGATTACAAGTGTTTATTATAGGAGAACGAAGATATGTCTTTGAAATTGGAGAACGTAGAAAGTGAATACTCGGAGTCGTCGGTGACGATTAAACAGTATGAAGTCAAAGTAAAGAAAGTAGAGTAAAAGGTTATGAATCAAGCATTGGAGATTTCACAATCTTTTGATACTATTAGTGCATATCAAATGCATATTAAGAGATCAGAGAAAGAGTTAGAGAAACAATCTAAGGAGTGATTTTGAAGATGATGTGGAGGATTTGATGAAAGCGAAAGTAGAAGCAGAAGAGGCATTGAGAGATAAGATGTTAGAAAGTCAAAGTTTGAAACAGCAGATGGGAGCCTTGCAAGAGGCGGTTGAAAAGTCAAATAAAGAGATTTTGTTCACGAAAGATAAACATGAGAAAGAAGTACAGAAGCTCTGTGATTAGATTAAGAGAATTTTAGTTGAGATGGAAAATATTGTGGAAGTGGAAATGGGAAAGTTACAGAAGGAATCGACAAATTGGAGAAGTTTGATGACTGGGAAGGATGTTATGATTAGGACTTTCAAGTTAGAATTGAAGATGGTGAGAGGAGGTTACAGTGAACTGGAACAAAGAGTGTTGGTAATTGAGTCAGAGAAAGTCAACCTACAAAAAGAGGTTTCTAAGTTAGAGCATAATTTAAGGAAGAAGGAAGAGGCGGTCACAACTATGGATCAGTCAAAACATCTGAAATTATTCAACGTAAATATCTAATTTGTTTACTAAGAGCATCTTATAAAGCTTTTTAGTATTTGAGTAAGCCATTATATAGCTTTTCACATTGGAGATGATTTTTCTTTAACCACTAATTCATCTTATGTGGCCATGTTTTTTAAACTTTTTTAATTTTTAATTTTCAATTTTATAGACTAAAACTTATTCAGTCATTTGCCACTACAAGTTTGCCTTTTGCGTGCATATCTAATTCTTTGTATAAACCAACACCTCTTCAATCGGATGTATCTTTGCCCTCATTGCATGACATCAAATGGGGATTTTCACGCATCATGTACTTATTCAACATACAACTTGAAAGAAATGTGTCTACGTAAGTTGAAATTACGTAAATGCCCTTGTACTTTCACCATTATATGATTTAGTCACCTAATTATATTCAAAACCATTATGATTTTTTTGATCATTTAGAAAAGCCATTATTTATGTACTTTTGCCAATTTAGCCACTGAATTTTATTATTAATATATATATATATATATATATATATATATATATATATATATATATATATATATATATATATATATATATATATATATATATATATATATATATATATATACACGATATACCCGTATGCATTTTCAGTACCTGATGGTTGGCAAGAGGTAACCATTTTTACTGCAAATATTGGATTATTATCCCTTCTAAGTAGATCAAATTAAGGAATTAGCCACTGATTTGTATGTCATCTCTTCCGATAGCTGATCTTGGAGGAACAGAGATCGATCTCAGATTTAGCAGCCCAAGTGACGGCCGTCTCTTCGTCATCGTTGTACCAGTTCTCAGATTCGCGGATTGTCGGTTCATCATTCAACAAAACTAAAACATTAAGACTCTTTCTCTCCATCTATACATTCTATTATATGGTTTCAAACATAGTGTATCGAGGGATCGATTGAAGTCAAGAAGAAGAAAAATGGGAGTGACATGGTGGACAGAAGCAATAGTGAAGAAGGAGGGGAGCAACTATGTGACAGTTGCGTCGGTGTTTGTCACAAGCAGAACGGCATCGCGACGACTAAGCCAATCAACTCGCGAAATACAAGGTGTGTGTCTTTACATCATATTCACGCAAAATTAATTTGAATGTGTGATTGATTGTAACAATGATATTTTTTTTGGCTTACTTATAGGTGTTTGTCAACGCTCTTATTGACAATCCTGCTTTGGATTCACAAACAAAATAGACATTGACAATCAAACAAACCAGTTTTAGTTCCACATGTGAACTCACTCCAGACTTCTTAGAAAAGGGTTTGCAAATACACTATTCTTTTTTTTTCTATCATGGATAATGGATTCAAGAAAATAAGTTGTTATTTTGTGATTTTTTTTGGCAGTGGCGAAATCTGATATTGTTAAGAGAGTACTCTCACGGGTACAGTTTAAATAGCATAATGACCTTAAGAAAACTAAAACCGATGGAAATAAAAGGGGAAAACTCAAAATTTCTAAACTTGAAGAGGCTAATTTCGCTGCTACAGATAATTCTGATGATTCCACATTGATTCTGACGGAAGGAGATACTACCAAGACTTTAGCAGTAAGTTTTGTTATTTTTTATACAATTTTAATTTTGTCTCATAATACGTATAAAATTTTATTTTTCAGATGTCTGTATTATCAATTGTGGGGCAAGATTACTATGGTGTTTTTCCTTTGAAGGGTAAATTGCTGAATGTGAGGGAACCAAGTCCTAAACAGTAGCAGGAAAATGCTGAAATTCAGAGCATAAAGAAAATTTCTGTTCTTCAACATGGTAAAGAATATGACAATGTCAAATCTTAAGATATTGTCACTTGCTGATGATGGCTGATCAGATAATCTATCGAGTTCCCTATATGACTTGATTATAAATAAAAAAATAGCAACATACTTTTAGAATTTTGTGTTAAAAATCATCGTTTTTATAAAATTTATCCAAATACAATGGATTTTCGTTGCTAGAATTTGGTAGATTTTTAAAAGTACAATGTCCTATTAAGAAAAAGATTGAAAGTACAATGCAAACAGAGCAACAGGCTTTTAATGTTCTGTTTATTATAGCATTGTACTTTCATATCTTTTGTAAATAACTTACCAATTATAACAAATTTCACTGGTGCACTGAGGTAGGAATTGCACAGTCATCGCAATGTACTTTCGTATCATTATCTTACATAGCATTCTACTTTACAAAAATAATGTACAATCATATCTGCCAAAAGGACGAAAACTGTCAAAAATGGCGAAACCAAATAAACAAATCAATGAAAGTGTGTGCTAAAAGGACGAAAGTATCTGCTACAAACTAGCAACGTACTTTCATTGATTTATCCATTACAGCATGCTACATTATGTTTTAATGGCAACCTACTTTCATATTAGTCATTTTATGTTTTTTTTGGTGGATTCCAACACATACACACATTGTGTGCATGTTTTTGAGTTTGAACCACACACTGACCAAATCTGCAAAAAGCTATTTATTTGTCATTTTTTTTCCGTTTTTGTCATTTAATCTTTATTTTTTACTTTTTTTTGGTTGACTCCAACACGATTCGAACCATACACGGACCAAATCTGCAAAAAAGGTTACTTTTTGTCATTTTTTTAGTTTTTTTCACTTGATCTTTATTTTTATCTTTTTTTGTTGGATTCCAACACACACACATGTTCTTTGTGTGTTTATGAGTTTGAACCAGACACGGAAAAAAACTCCAAAAAGTAAACTTTTTCCATTTTTTTACCATTAATGGCAACCTATTTTCATATTTTCTTTTTGTCTATATTTTTTCTTTTTTTAGTTGGACTGCAACGCACACAAGCATGTTGTGTATGTGTTTCTCAGCTCAAACCAGACCAGGACCAAATCTGTTGAAATTTTTTTTTTTCCGTTTTTGTCAATTAACACCCATTTCTCTTTCTTATTTGTTTCTATTATATTATTGATTACTGCTACCACTTACCAATTACCACCACTGATCTGTAAGAAAACCTCACCAACAAAAAAACAAACAATGGCAACAAACGGATAATAACAAAAGACTTTCGGGCTAATAAAAAAGACCCACTTGCAAGAAAAAACCCGTGCAAAGCACGGGCTTTTGCTAGTTGTTCTTATAAAACGACACAGCCTAGCTTGGATAATTAGATCTGATATCACAGTAACAAATGATTTACATTAGTGACGAAGCCAGCTTAATATGATTATACATTAAAAACAATTCAACCATGAAAATTAGAAAACAAAAAACTTACAATCAACGAAAAGATTTTGCATCATGGTGTTGCAACCACCGTGAACCTATTTTATTAATTTAGGTATGCATAATTAAAAATGAACTTAAATAACAATAAGATACTCAAAATGCAAGACCAATTTGAGAGCCTTTAAAACAACTAAAACCATGTTACATATTTTCAAGATAAATAATATGTTTTATAATTAGTTTGAGTCTTTTTTTCTCGGGTATCTTTTCATGATATATCGAGAATAAAAGCTTTGTAAAACAAATTTTAAAACAGAAGCTATTATTGTCACATTAAATTAAAGACTATATTTTTTCAAAACAGTATTATTGGAGTAGAAAGATATTACATAGATTTGTATTAATTATTGTCAATCATGTATCACACGTATATGAAGTACTTACGGCTAAAAGTATGATCGACTATGGATGTTTTGAATAATAATTTAATTATTCAGAAAGTCAATAAGACATGAAAAACTGGAACACGTTTTAAAGAATAATTTAATTTTTCCAAAAATTTATAGTTTTATTGCAACAAATAAAAATTTGATGGTTAATCCAGAAAAAATGATAAAATATAATTTTTTTTTTCGTAATTTGTCCAACCCTTTATCATAGAAAACTAGAGTCATTATTTTGAAATTTGTTATACAATCGTTGAAAAAAAAATAGTTTCATAATTTTTTAGTTTTGTAATATTTTTCTAAAACGACACAGCCTAGCTTGGATAATTAGATCTGATATCACAGTACCAAATGATTTACATTAGTGACAAAGCCAGCTTAATTTTCATTCTTAACTTTTAGAAGTTGACAAAGTCTATAACATATTTAACATATAATTATACATTAAAAACAATTCAACCATGAAAATTAGAAAACAAAAAACTTACAATCAACGAAAAGATTTTGCATCATGGTGTTGCAACCACCGTGAACCTATTTTATTAATTTAGGTATGCATAATTAAAAATGAACTTAAATAACAATAAGATACTCAAAATGCAAGACCAATTTGAGAGCCTTTAAAACGACTAAAACCATGTTACATATTTTCAAGATAAATAATATGTTTTATAATTAGTTTGAGTTTTTTTTTCTTGGGTATCTTTTTATATGATATATCGAGAATAAAAGCTTTGTAAAACAAATTTAAAACAGAAGCTATTATTGTCACATTAAATTAAAGGCTATATTTTTTCAAAACAGTATTATTGGAGTAGAAAGATATTACATAGATTTGTATTTATTGCCGATCATGTATCCGTATCACCAATCTGAACCAGATAAAATTTATAATATGAAAAACTTGACCAAGTCGATGCAAAATAATAATAATAATAAACTAAATGTTCAACATAAAACTTAATAATAAAAATAATACCCTAACAAACATCGTATAAATAAACATGTTCATACATACATATTGGTAAACGGCTATATATATACATCCTGCTCCTGATGAATCTTCCATTGCTCCTTGTACTCTCTTCTTTCTCCCAAATCAAAACATAAAAGGTAATGTAGCTATCTCTCTTTCTCTCTCTAAATCTCCCGTTACTTCCTCTGACTCTCTCTCTAGAAACACACAAATAAATGTATTGATTCACAGCTGTTCTTAATTTCTTATACCGCTGTGTATTAAAGTTCGTTGATTTCTTTTTATTATAATAATCATCATTGTTTCTCTCACTGAAAGACTGACACTCTATCCAAGATCAATCCGGTTCTTTTCAACTGGGTATTGGCATTATGACATCATCATCGGTTTCTAATTTACTCTGTTATGTGTTTTTGGTTGTTTATTGATGAATTACATGGATTGTTTCTGTTTTCCATATCGATGGAATTGAAATCATTGAAAATTTGGAGTACTCCCAAGTTTGTTTTTGTTGTTACTTGTTTTTCATCTGAATTCAATAAAGTCAACTCAACCATTTGTGATTCTTTAAAGTGCTATGTGTGCTTCACGATTTGGTTGTCTCTGTTTTCCTAATACGAACAAAAATCAGTTCATGATGATGTTTGTGTCTGTTTCTTGATGTAAAGAGTGTGTGTTTCCATTTAAATTAAGCAGAAATCAGTACATCATCATTGCAGGTGGTGTACAATCTGTTATTGTATTCAAATTCTTGTATTTTTGAATATTAAATGAAATGAATTTGTGGATTTATGATTCTCTGTTATCTAAATCTCACTAACTTTCTTGGAACCCTTTTAAAAGATCCGAATCCTGATTATAAAAATTCTATATTCGTACTGAATTTTTTAGTTTTAGCATGCAAAACGATGATGTTTTTATATAAATAACTATAGTTTTCAATTAACAATTATTTGCGTCACCTCAGAGTTATTAGGTTCTTTGTATCTAAAAAAATCTTTAATTATTATTTTTGTTTTTAGCTTTAGTTTTCCTACAGTGTAAAAGAGCAATTGGAAATTTTTATCAATGTCTATTTCACTATTACAAATGATTTAAAGGATATGCATAATTCATCACAAAAAATTGTACTTGTTCTTTCTAAAATAATTGTCATAATATTCTTTCTTTATTCCTAAAAATGGTTTCACTTTTTAATCAGGGTTTAAGTCTATGTTTGCTTTTTCTTTTTCATCCAATAAAAACCGCGCCAGCATAATCGCAATATCTATCTATTTTGTATTTATTATCTTTTTCTTTTATCGGCTTGCATTTATTATGTGTCACTAGTAAAATCAAAGTTACATTGACTTTTAGCTTGTACAAATTTGTGCCTTTAAACAGTGTTTTTCATAAGATATTGCATCTTCTGTCCTTTTTTTTTTTTTTTTTTTTTTTTTTTTTGAACGGCTGCATAATCACCACTCCCTACCCTACACGCCTTTTTCTCGTTCCTAACTTTTTACTGACTTCAGTCATATTGCATTATTTAAAAATGACATGTAGAAAACAGTCTAGTTTCCTCAATTTATGCTTGGTATTCTCTCATTTTCATTTTTTATGACGAATCAATTCCACCACTTTCATCTTGCTTCCAACTTTGTCTTTAGTATGACGCAAGCTCCTCATTGCAGGATCAAGAAAATGGAGAAAATAGTTGATTCAGAGAAAGTGATCCAAGAATTTGAATCATTAACGAAAGATGCAAAAAGGGTTCAAATTGAAACGTTAAAGAAAATCTTGACGGAAAATGGCGAAGCGGAATACTTGAAAAAATGGAATCTTGATGGGAGGTTTGACCCACAAAGTTACAGTTCTTGTGTTCCTGTTGTTACCCACCAAGATCTTGACCCTTATATTCAAAAAATTGCCGACGGTGCATCCCACCCTGTGCTCACCGGAAAACCCATCACCACCATTACATTAAGGTTGATGTCCATTCAACCAGATTATATATTTGGTTTTCAGGTCAACTGATAAATTATTGATTGTTTGTTTTATGTTTTTAGTTCTGGGACGACACAAGGGAAGCCCAAATTTGTACCTTACAATGACGAACTGACTGAAAACACCATGCAGATTTATCGGACTTCTTTCGCCTTCAGAAACAGGTATTCTGGTGAAACAATAACCGACCTAATAAAGGGATATGTATCTAAAGTTCTGTCTTTCATTATTATTTTTCAGGGAATTTCCAATTGGAAACGGAAAAGCTTTGAGTTTGATCTTCGGAAGCAAGCAATTCACGACCAAAGGTGGGTTGCTAGCTGGAACGGCGACCACCAACGTATACCGGAGCTCACAGTTCAAGAAAACGATGAAGGCCATGCAAACCCCGTCTTGTAGCCCTGACGAAGTCATCTTCGGATCTGATTTTCATCAATCTTTATACTGTCATCTCCTCTGCGGGCTCATTTTCCACGAAGAAATCCAAATAATATCATCCACTTTCGCCCATAGCATTGTTCACTCCTTTAGAACATTCGAACTGGTTTGGGAAGAACTTTGTTCAGATATCAGAAGTGGAATTCTGTCGGCCAGAATTACGGATCCATCAGTCAGAACCGCTATGTCCAAGGTTCTGACAACAAACCCAGAACTGGCCGACAAAATTTACCAAAACTGTCGAAGATTAACCGATTGGAATGGGTTAATCCCTGAACTGTTTCCCAACTGTAAGTACATTTATGGGATCATGACTGGGTCAATGGAACCATATTTGAAAAAGCTACGACACTATGCCGGCAAAGTACGGTTGTTGAGTGCAGATTATGGGTCATCGGAAGGGTGGATTGGAGCAAACGTAAACCCTAATTTGCCACCTGAGATGACAACTTATGTTGTCCTCCCAAATATTGGGTATTTTGAATTCTTACCCTTGACGGAGATCGATCCGAAAGGTCAACTTAAACCTGTCGGGTTGACCAATGTTCAGATTGGCGAAGAGTACGAGGTTGTTGTCACCAATTTTGCAGGTTTGTACCGGTACAGGCTTGGGGACGTGGTTAAGGTTATTAGGTTTCATAATTCGACCCCTGAGCTCCAATTTGTTTGTAGAAGAAACCTCATGCTCACAATCAACATCGATAAAAACACCGAGAAAGATCTGCAATTAGCCGTCGAAGAAGCCGCCAAAATCCTAACCATCGAAAAACTCGAAGTGGTTGACTTCACGAGCCATGTTGACCTTGCAACTGAGCCAGGACATTATGTTATATTTTGGGAAGTGAGTGGTGAGGTTAGTGATGTGATTTCGAAAGAATGTTGTAATTGTTTGGATAAGTCGTTTGTTGATGCGGGCTATGTGAGTTCGAGGAAAGTGAACATGATAGGGCCTTTAGAGCTTCGAATTTTGAGGAGGGGAACATTCCAGAAGATTTTGGATCATTATGTTGGGTTAGGGTCCGCTTTGAACCAGTTCAAGACACCACGGTGTGTGGGACCGGCTAACCAGACAGTTTTGCAAATACTTTGTAACAATGTTGTGAAGAGTTACACTAGTAGTATTTTTGGTTAAAGTAGTTTTTGGGGTTTGTTATTGTAGTTAGGTTTGATTTGTTGATGGCTTAAAATAATGAATTTAGGTTGTGTCAAAATTATTTTCTTACATTTCTAGTTAACCTATATTTGGGTTTTAGATTAGGTTCTGTATGTGGTAATTTATGGTATGCTTGCATGTAAGTGGTTTAATTGATATGACAAAGATAAATGGATCTCGTTGTTTGAAATCTTTGTTGGTTCATTAATATTTTTGTAACATCATTTTGGGACAACCTACCTGTTGCAAAAGTAACAAGTTTTCAAGTACACACATACATACATATGTCATATGCATTTTAAGCATCTTTTAGTACGTTTATTTCAAGCATTTTCATAGCATTCTAGGATTTAAATTGTGCATTCTATGTCATATGCATTTTATTCTCTCCTCGTGTATACAAGATATCTGACAAGGTTGGCTTGGCAGATGAAACAACTAATAATATAATTACATGTCAAGATGCTCACATGAAGAGGTTATAACAACCTGCTCAAACCAACCAACGTATGCCAGGTAGTTAGGAGTGCCTTTATGTTGATCTTCGTATAGGGATTTGAAGGAGCATCTAAAACTGCACCGGAAACTCTAGGACTTCGGATCTATCAAAACTGCTTCTACCAAAAGACTCGAAGGTCATCTTTGGATGATAAGACTTCGACATAACCCAAAATAATTTTCTACAATCTCCCCTTTGTGTCAAGTCCCTTCGATTATCAACTCGCTACTTAAACAATTCTATAAACAAAGAATGTGTGATATCAAGCATAGTCTTTCGAATGGCTATCCGCCAGTTGATTTCATTAATCATCTTCATCCTAATATCATATTTGTTCATCATGCATATTTGAACTCTCTCTATCACCGACATGATAAAATTGGTTGAAAATAGTTGTTTTTCTTCCATTTGAAATAACATATTCTTCACTCTGTCAGATCCGACATATTTCTCAAAGTATACAACTCCCCAATTAGGAATCATTAGATTTCGCCATCTTATTGATCCAAAATGTTTGTTACAACACAATCAAGACCATTCAACTTCTTACGAATGTGGTGAGAAAGAACAACATCCTTTCTTGCAAGATCTTTATAATAGAAGTAAAGATAAGACCAGACTAATTTCACAACACCTTTGAAGAGATTCAGATCAGTTGCTTTCAGAGTCTTGTAAAACACAATCAAGTCATGAGGATTCAATACAAGAAAATATGTAGCGGTAAACATGTACTCATTAGCAGTATCCCTTGTAACGCTGAACTAGCAATGCCTTATTACTTCATCAAAACGAAACCTTTTCCCATAGAACAACATCCTTTCTTGCAAGATCTTTATAATAGAAGTAAAGATAAGACCAAACTGATTTCACAACACCTTTGAAGAGATTCAGATCAGCTGTGTTTTTAGAGTCTTGTAAAGCACAATCAAGTCATGAGGATTCAATACAAGAAAATATGTATCGGTAAACATGTACTCGTTAGCAGTATACTTGTAACGCTGAACTGGCAATGCCTTATCACTTCATCAAAAACAAAACCTTTTCCCACAGAATTGATTTTCCTAATCTTCTTCAACGACCACACATCTCAGGGTATTGACCAATTTCAAGAAAAATTTTGACAACCATGTCTTAAAATTTCTAAGATTGAATCGTCTCATCTTCAGAACCATTCATCCAAGGGTAACCATAAGATCTTAAAGACACATGCATATCCAATTGATAATTAATGAGATTTTCATTTTCGAATAACTCTCATTCGGTTTCATTTCAAATACCTCAAGCATACCCTAACCAAACTCTTTAATAAAACATTTCTTCTTATTCAACAAAAATCCTTTTTGCAAGTTGTTCAGCCTATTGAATCTGTTGAGAATTTTGTGACTTAACACGTTTTTGTCTTTCCTTTTCTTTTTGCTTCTTTGTCTCATTCCTTGAAAATTAAAGTAAGATCTATTTACCTTTATCAACAGTTTTCGAAGCCACTCCACTTGTAGGAACTGAAGTAGCAATGTAGCATTTGTAGAAGAAACATTTGAAGTGGTTGGAGTGTTGGTAACAATACCTTTGGTAAAAGAAGTAGTAATTGGATAGGATTGTGAACTAGATATAGTAGTGGTTAAAGAAAAAGGTATCATACTCGAAGTTGTTTTCGAAGTAACTAATGGAATACTCGAAGATCCTTCACGAGTAGAAATACTTGAAGGTTAAACCCATGGTGTGAAGGGTCTCTGAGCAGGTTTGGATGTGTTGTGAAAGGTTTAGGGTCATAAAGTCTTGCAATATCCTAACATGTCATAGAATGTTTCCTTTGATATCTTGAACTCTCCATTCTTCAACTTTAGTGGAGTACTTAATGGCCTAAACTTATCAACAAAAATATGATGAAGCTTTGCTTGTAAGTTATCAATCTTTAATTTAAGGAATGCCCTAAAATTCACTTCCATGACCATTTTTCTTAGGTTTTCTAACAATTATTAGATTGCTAGATACATTGAGTTCTATAGTTCTTAAACTTATTCTTCAGACTTCATCAGACCCCTTAGCATCTTTAACTTCTACATGTTTCACCTTAGTTTTTTTCTACAAAATTAAGTTTTTTTGTGCATTTTTGTATGTTCTTCAATTTCAGCCACTACTTCTTTAACCTCATCATTTATATTGTTTATATCGGTTCCATCTTCCTTCTTTCTTTTTATTTTCTTCTTACTTTTTTATCTTTCCTTTTTATTTTCTCCACACTCCTAATTGATGATCATACAAAATATCATCATTATACGAATAAACAATCATGAGAATTGTTAATTAGAACTAGCACTATAACTTTACACTTAGAATACTGATATTGTCATGACAATTAATACAATCACCCATATCCTACATATTCAACCCAAATTACAATATGTAATCTTACATATTTGAGTGGGGCAATATAAATTTCATAACTGAATCAACAATATATATATATATATATATATATATATATATATATATATATATATATATATATATATATATATATATATATATATATATATATATATATATATATATATATATATATATATATATATATATATATATATATATTCTAATTCAAATAAGAAGTTATGTATGTGTAAGAAAATTACAAGTAATCACATAATTCAAACATAGAATTTCAAAATTAGGAAAAATTTTATTCTTAAATAACACTATTATATATTTTTAACATATCATACCAAAATATCTACAACATTGCAATACAACATTCACTCTGAAATGTTATATAACTTTCAAAATAGGAAAAATTCAAATAAGAAGTTATGTATGTGTAAGAAAATTACAAGTAATCACATAATTCAAACATAGAATTTCAAAATTAGGAAAAATTTTATTCTTAAATAACACTATTATATATTTTTAACATATCATACCAAAATATCTACAACATTGCAATACAACATTCACTAGATCTGAAATGTTATATAACTATTAAAATAGAATTTCTAAATTATGATATTCATATTCACAAAAAAAACATATACAATAATAGATAGTTTTTTATTAGCTTCTTTATTGCATCCTCAATATATTAATTATAATTGAACCTAAACAATATCAATATCACAATGAAAACTAAACTTAGTCAAAATACATCATATTCTGAAACAATATAAGAATAAACCCTACTTATTAACTGTAAACTACTCTAAAATTATGTTTAAATAATTATTAACTAGCAATCAGAAACAGAACGCAATCACTCATCAAGTTCTAAACTACATATGCACTTGAGTATATATTATCAAGTTATTACTCATAGAATCCACTAACACGTTTACAATAAAGTATTGTCGAAAATTAGGGCTTTTTCCTATTGGTAGACAAACAAATTCATCATCATCAAGTTTGATTGGAGACGATTCGTTATTAGAACATTATTCTGAAACTGTTTGCCTTTAATCTTAAACTTTTTCTTCTATTTTCCATTCTCATGACTTCTAAAATGCATTATATATATATATATATATATATATATATATATATATATATATATATATATATATATATATATATATATATATATATATATATATATATATATATATATATATATATATATATATATATATATATATATATATATATATATATATATATATATATATATATATATATATATATATATATATATAATTTATAATATGCAGTGTTTATGTGTTCATAATGTGTGAAGATTCTTCAAGATTTCAATTTGTTTTCAAAATAACCACTTTAGAAGAAGGTTTGAGAGATAAAATGGCAAAGAAAACGGGCTATGGGTTGGAGGTATGATTAGTTACCAACTTTACACCATGCGACAAGACCACAGTACCCTTTTAGATGATATTATATATTTTCAATATATTAACTATTCCTTACCTGAAAAATTAGATGGGTTAGTCTTGAAGATTTAAATTATCAATCTAATGTTTACAATTAGTTCTAATAATTCCATGAGAGATTTACCCATAGAGCTTCAATCAGGTTTGATCATGCGAATGGTGTGTGACGTAGTTCTGAAAGTGGCTGCTATCCCAAAGGTGAGCCAAGTCTCCTATCCCCATAAATTCGGCGAGTCGTAGTGGTCAGTCAAGAACCCATGGATGATTTACCAATGGATTTTCGAAGAAATATGTCTTATTTATTTAGACATTATGTGGGCATCGAAAATTTATCCATAAATTTGTGACAAAATATGTTTTAAAATTGAGTCACGTTGTAGGCCGTTTACCTATGCATCTACGACGAAAAAAATATTATTATTAATGTCATTCTTATCTTTGTTGTTGTTTCTATTGTTGTTATTGTTGTTGATATCGTTGTAATTATTCTTATTGTTGTTGTTGTGGTTCTTCTTACTATTCTTATTAGTATACATTCATTATGTATGTGTGTATGTGTATGTGTATGTGTGTATGTCTATGTATGAGTATGCATGTTTATGTGTTTGTTTATATATGTATATGTATATGTATGTGTATGTGTATATGTATATCTATGTATACATATATATATATATATATATATATATATATATATATATATATATATATATATATATATATATATATATATATATATATATATATATATATATATATATATATACATATATGTGTGTATGTATGTGTGTGTGTTTGTATACTAGGTGGGTACCCACGCAATGCTTATGTTTTTGCCAAAATAAAACTACAAAAAAACTATTCTCCACTGATGTATTGAATGTTCTTTCAAATATGATAAATTTATAGAAAGAAAATTAATCGTTGATATGAATCTATTTGCTGCTTCTACATTTGTAGAATGAAACTACTCCCCACCCGTCCAGGTAAACATCAAAGATGTGTAGTCATTGATTTTCAAACACATCATAAACACTTATGTAATAATGTTGGACACACTATCTCCGGAATCCATAAGCACTAAAAGAATTTTTTTTCACTAACTACCACGTTCGACACCACCAAAAGGAAACTAATTGTCGCCCAAAAACTATTTACCAAAATAAAACTATAAAAACCTATAATTTTCTTTGTGAAAAGTTTCTAGTCGACAAATAGTTTAGTTTCTTTGTGAATGTATTGTCCCGCTCGTAGAAGCACCACTATAAAAACCTATAAATATCTAATAAGCAATCCAATGCAAAATGAAAGTAGGATGTTATATTTTAACATTAAGAATCAAAATTTAACAGTTCGGATTTTAAAAATAGTGATGCAAATACATATTAAAAATAAAAATTCCATACCAAATAGTAAAATATATAAAATTAAGTATTAAAACTATAGAACTAAGATTTAGGGTACGAAAAATTACAAATGCAAGTTGTTCATACTTTAATGTTTTTGCACAAACATTAATAGCAGATGCAGTATTGCCTCCACGCAAAATGAAAGAAAAAAGAAACAAATACCTTGCTCTTGACTTCTTGCAAAGTTTCTCCTTGTATTCACCCCTTTCGAGTATCTAAGGGAAGGAAATATAATCACGTCAATGACTCATGTTGTAAGATTACAAAACATTGGATATGGAAAACTAAATTAAATTAATGACTAACTACAAAAATGATATAACTAAAAAATATTATTATTGATATCTTTCTTCTGCTAAAAGAAAAAAATGTGGCTGGCATTTTGCAACACACATAAATAGAAAGAGAAAAAAGAAAGTACGTTACTATATTTGCATTAGGTCGCAAAAGAACCTAAATAATACCAACACAATTAAAATAGCAATGCACTTTGGACCACCAAAATACCAATGCATTTTTTATATTTGCATCATATTGCATTTCTAACATTTCCACTTGAGCATATAAGACGAGTTTAAATAAGAATCACAAAAATATTAGGAACCGTAAGAACTGATCATTTACAATTAAACAATCAAGTTTTTTCGTCTCTGTATTATTTATACTTGTTTTTTATCATACAAATTTGAAAATAATAAATTTTTTATTTTTAACATTTTCTACCACAATCACACTTAATTGAAAATTTATGCGTATTAATCTATGAATAATGTCGCATAAATTTTTTCCTAAAAATACATCAATAACGATATTTAAAAGATCTTATAAATAATATGCAAGTGTTAAAATTAAAATACGACAATATTAAACCGTAAACTCATATTTTTCTAAGATATTGAGAGCTAAATAATGACCATTGGATCATATGACTATGAGTTTCATTAATGGAGGGCATGATTGTCATTTGGTTTTAAATTAGATTAGGATGAGTTTTATTTAACGAAGGGCATGATTGTTGTAACACCCGGCTTTTAAAACAAAAACACCCCTGAAAATTTTTCATTTAAATCAAAGGTTTCAATACATAAAACCATAACAAAAGGGGTATATTTTATTAAAAATGGGTACAAGTGTATCAAGGAGAGTATAAAATACCATAATCTCCTTTGAAGCCGGGCTGCTACTGACAGCATCTATAAGTCCCACTTCCTTAGTCACAGACTCTATCTTTTCCCTTATCAGGATCATGCTAACCTGCAGGGACATTTAACAAATAACGTGAGCTATAAAGCTCAGTGAGTAATCATATCTGCAAATAACATGTATAGGAAACGCATTCATATATAATTCCCTATATATGATGAATCTCTTCTGACTCATCTTTTAACACAAGGTCCCATCCTATAGCCTCTTCCGGCTAAACGTATATATATTTGGATATCGGATCCAAACTCTTAGCCTTTCTGGCTGATCGTATATCTCTTAGGATTTCACATCCTACTTCATAGTCTTACAGGTTGTTATTTGCATACATTTTTGTCTCATATTTCTTAGTCTCAATTGACCGCACTGTATTTCATGGCCATATAAGCTGCACCAAACATTTTCAACATTCAAGTCATAGCCCTAAGGCCGCACCAATAGTTTCATCATTTATTTCATAGCCCAAAGGCCGCACCAGCTGGGTTCAATAACCCGATATCATGGTCATAAGACCGCACCATTTGGATTCAAGTTCAATGTCATAGCCATATAGGCCGCACCAGTTGTGTATAACATTTTATTTCATAATCATTTATGGCTCACGAGTTTGCCTCGCTTTTGCCTAGACTCACGGCTCCGTTCTTGTCATTTCATTGACTCACGGCTTACCCGGTATTGTCTTTTTACTGACTCATAGCTCCGTTCTTGTCATGTCATTGACTCACGGCTTATCTGGTATTGTCTTTTACTTTTATTATTGACTCACAGCTCCGTTCTTGTCTTTCACAGACTCACGGCTTATCTGGTATTGTCGTATTAATGACTCACAGCTCCGTTCTTGTCTATCGCAGACTCACGGCTTATCTGGTATTGTCTTTTCAATGCATCTGTAAACTGTCAAATTTCGTCCCCCAAATCTGTTTCAATCTGTAACAGTCCAATCAATACATATCATATATGATATAAGTGAGATTACTCACCTGGATACTTGCTGCAATTGTATCCCATTAGTCTTTGCATTCTTGCACCTTTATCAATACACTTGTCCGTTACCTATTCATTTATATATAAATTGACAATAGGTTAACAACCATTTCGATTGACTCTATTACACAAGAGTCCAATATAATACAATTGGGGACCATTTCTAATCATTTTCGAGCAATAACCATCATTATAAAAATTTAATACACTTCCCGAAATACGCGTATTCTACTACAGTACTTTCGGGAGGTCGTATTCGTATTCCGATAATTTTCCATGAAGTTTCACAACATATTAGACATATGTTCAAAATTTCAAGTCAATCGGATAAGCCTAGCATCAAAATCAAACTTGGAAATTGCACCAAATTTTAACAGAGGAAAACTTCATTTCTGCCGCACCCTCGCGTCGCGACCAAGGCCATGGTCGTCGCGTCGCGACTGCTGCAATTCCAGGCAGTGAAGTCCGATTTTGTGCTAGAAAATCCCATTTTCTCATATTAAGTGCTTAATACTCTGCTTAATCGGTAGGGGTTTGTTCCAAGACCAAAACCCTTCATTTACTTCAAGTTTTAAACCATGGAATTGGTGATTTCAATCCATTTCTAGAAATTCCCGTTTTTCACATTTTTGGTCCAAAACCGAAATTATCAAGTTATAATCACTTCTACTGATTATTCTCATCTCTAGCAACATCTGGAACTCATTAGAACCCATTAGAATCCACCGGATCATATAAACATGTATTCTAGGGTTCTTGAGCAAAGTTCCAAATTTTCAACAATAACAACATACTTTGATGTTTTACCCATATGCTTACAACATAAACATGTTGAAGCTTAAAAATCATGTGAACCTCTTGGATGATAACTGGAATTTCAGTTTCCAATCCATCCCGTGAAGAACACATCAATTACTTAGGTTAGAATTTCAAAGAACTAACATTAATTGCTTGAAAACTTCAATCTTCAAGCTATTGTTCCAATTTCATGCTTCAATCCTCATGAATTCTACAGAAATCGCACCCAAGAAATCTTCCCGATGCTTCTGAAATGTTCAGCTCTCATAATTATGAAGAGAATTCTCTTTTATATTTTCCAGATTTACATTTTTAGTCCCTAAGTTCACTTTCTGGAACTTTTGGCACTTTTCTCACATTTTGTCACAATAAAACTTTCATTCTTTATACTTTTGCCACAAGCAAACAATATTTTTACATAATTGGTCCTTTACATGGTCAAATGACCAAATTACCCTTTTATGGTAAAATGACCAAATTACCCTTTTTCTAGTATTAACTTTCTAATACTTAGAACACCATATTAAATCATAAATACACTATGATTAACATACTAATACTTAACAAAAGTATTGTGGTGTTACAATTGTCATTTGGTTTAATTCCATAGATGAAGTTCATGTTTTTATTATTTAATATTTTTGCACATATATACAGGTTTATATAAGTTCAGATCAAGCATAAGTTGTTTATTCCACAAATGTGGTTTATGTTTTTATTTGTACATACATACATAAATTTATATTAGGTAAGAGTAATTATAAGTTGTTTAATTCCATAGAAAAAGTTGTTGTTCCTAATGAGCTTTTTGTCGAAGACTAAGAAGCGGATGAGCATGGTACAACAAACAGATTGTTCAATTCCAAATATGGAGTATGTTGTCGATGATTTTTTGTTGAAAACAAATAAGAGTATGAGCATAATGCAATAAACACTGATTTTGAAAGTGAAAACAAATAATTTATTATTCTTTTAGAAAAATTTTAATATCTTCATTTATATTACCTTTTTAATTGTTAACATAATGGTTTTACATACTCAGATGAACTTAGGAGCATCGAGGTTAAATCTCTAGGTGGTACAAAAACAATCTGTTGCATGATTCCTAAGGTTCAGAAATCATTAGAGCCCATACAATTTTCGGAGCTTCATCTACTACAAAATAGAATTGATATGTATTATAAATATGCACAGAAAGGAGGTTTTGATAGTAGAATAGGATTAGTAAAAAAGTGGATGTAATTGTAGTTTTTGAGTAT